>JARQOD010003116.1:0-68697 GCA_033576555.1 Oophaga sylvatica | reverse complement strand
GCAGCCATGGTAGCCCTAGAATAATGGGAAAGTGGGGAGAAGAGATAAGCATAAAGGACAGTTTCTCTTGATGATCTTTACCCATAAGAACCCTCAAAGGCTCTGTTTCCTGATCCACTGGTCCAGAGGTCAGCAGGGAGCCATCCACAGTTTCCATCTGTACTGGAGTAGCCTTCTTCACTGAACGTATTCCCTGTTTCAGAGCAAAGGAGACATCCATAAAATTTCCACTTGCCCCTGAGTCGATCATAGCAGAGCTAGACACCCAAGCTGAGTCAACCCAGAGTTTGATGGAAAGAAAGCAATGAGAATTGTTTTTCTTACAACTCAGCTGGGACACCGCTGAGGAAACTTGAAAAATGGCAGCGTTTACACAGTCAACGTCCTCAGAGGTAACGGAGTTTAAGTCCGAGAAATCAAGATCTGTTGCTGCAGATCTCTCTGGAGCCTGAGGCTCGGACCTGACAGATCCCCTCTCGCAACACTCACAATGAATGAGTGCTGCAGTAGTCTTACGAGAACGGCTGGGGCAGTTTATAATGAAGTGCCCTGACTTACCACAATAGAAACATAGATTCTCCTTAAAACGATGTTCCTTGCGTGCATCACTAACCCGTCGTTGTAAAGAGTCTACCTGCATGGGTTCAGGTTCAGGTTCCCGTGTAATCCTACTCAAAGGTTCCTTAGCTGGAGAGGAAGGTAGGAAAAGGTTAGTACGATTGCTTTCGAACCATCTCTCTTGCCTGCGTTCAGTCAGACGAGTATCAATACGGATGCAGTAGTTAATAAAGTCACCTAACGCAGTGGGAGGGTCGGCACGAGCAAGTTCATCCTTAATCAGTGGAGATAACCCCTTTCGAAAAATAGATTTTTTGGCGGAACTGTCCCAGGTGGTATCAAGGGCCATCTCCTGAAATCCAAGGCATATTCAGCTACCGAGTGCTTACCTTGGCGCAAAGCTAACATGGCTGCTTCAGCTGTTGCACCTCGATTGGGGTCATCAAACACCTGCCCCATGGCTGAAATAAAATCATCAAGGTGATTCAAACAATCATCCTCAGTCTCAATCAGAGGGTTTGCCCACATTAAAGCCTTGTTGGTAAGCAAGATAATTATAGTAAGCACCTTAGATCGTTCAGTGGGAAATTGTGAAGCATGTGCAGAAAAAAAAAGATTGCATTGATTAATAAATCCCCTGAATTTCTCACGTTCACCGCCAAAACGAAAAGGGGGCAACTTGGGAATCCCAGCACTCGGGGCTACGGCAGGAGCCTGGACTCGCCCCTCTAGAACCTCAATCCTGGCTCGCAAATCCTGGGTAGTCTGTCCAACCACTTGCAAATTGTGATTATTGAGGTCCTGTAGATTTGTAAAACGGGTCTTTATATTCTGCAAATCTGCAAGGATATTATCAGTCACTCCGCAAAGTTCCTTTATGCGGGCCTCCATTTTCCAGATCTTTTAAGACAGGATTACTGGAAGAAGAGGAGAGAAAAAAAAACAATAGTGTTCACCTGTGGCAACACTGCAGAGAGAAAAAAAAATTAAGGGAACTGCTCTCCTGGAATGGTTGTGAAAAGTAGCAACAACCCCAACCATCACATATGTGTATATAAAATATCTATGAACAAAAAATCATTAGAAATACACATGGATGTGGGATACACTAGTAGGAGAACTGTATTGCAAAGCAACAAACTAGAGAAAAACAGTCCAATATTCCAACACTTTAATTTTATTAGGTGTATAACATAACATTAAAAGAAGCACTGGTGCATAGCACACAGGGGAACTGACAGACACAGTGGTGTCAGCATCAAAACGCGAAAAGGGGATCAGAGTCCATCTACCCACCCAAATATATTATAATATTATAACTATATAAGGAATGACATGCCTGAAGCAACAACATTCTTTAAATCACAGGCTAAATAGCAAACAAGTAAATCAATACCCCGGACATGTCAATGCATACACATACCTATAAGGGTGAGGTGAAAAACGGACCGCTGGGGTGGGTCAGCGGTCCGTTTTTCACCTCACCCTTATAGGTATGTGTATGCATTGACATGTCCGGGGTATTGATTTACTTGTTTGCTATTTAGCCTGTGATTTAAAGAATGTTGTTGCTTCAGGCATGTCATTCCTTATATAGTTATAATATTATAATATATTTGGGTGGGTAGATGGACTCTGATCCCCTTTTCGCGTTTTGATGCTGACACCACTGTGTCTGTCAGTTCCCCTGTGTGCTATGCACCAGTGCTTCTTTTAATGTTATGTTATACACCTAATAAAATTAAAGTGTTGGAATATTGGACTGTTTTTCTCTAGTTTGTTGGAATGGTTGTGAGAAGTCACAACCACTATCATCACAGAAAGTTTCAACCAGACATCTGATATCCAGAATTACAGCAGACAAAAAAGAGAAAAGAAAGGAAAAAAAAAAAAACAATAGTGTTTACCTGTGGTAACACTGCAAAAAGAAAAAACTTAAGGGAATTGCTCACCTGGAATGGTTGTGAGAAGTCACCACCACTGTCATCACAGAAAGTACAACCGGACGTCTGATATCCACAGTACAGCAGACACAGCCTTCCAGACCCAGCAGACACTAACGTTTTGGCTTCAGAATCTTGTAATGTATGTAATACAGTTCATATAGCGTCTTGTGCTTGGGTGCGATGAAAACACAGGAGTCACAGGTTTGATATAGAAAAGTCCTGTATTACTTCATACAAGTTGGCAGAAATAGTCACACAGTTTGCAGACACAGAAACAGGAGACACAGCAGGCCAGAGTAATCCAAGCTCAGCAATCACTCTCCAATACAGATTCAGGATCTTCTTCTCTGTTACCGTAAGTCCATGCAAACGTGGGTCTTTCAAGAGCAGGGTTCAGAGTCCACAAGTGCTTCAGAGTTCCTCAGTAGGAATAGCTGGAGTACAAGGTCCAAGGCTTACAGGAGTCAAGTCACAGGTTCACTGCAGGCTAGATTCTGAAGCACTGATTGCTCAGCTGTGGCTGCTTAAGAAGCAAAAGAGAGAATCAGGGCGGGAACATGCAAGCTGGAAACTCCATTTTGACTGAGGGCAAGATAGCTGCAGCAAGACAGAAAGTAAAATGGCTGACGAACAAACTGAGTTTCAGGAATATATACATAGAACCTTACACACTGGTGAACTCATCAATGCAAAAAGACCTGGGCGCCCACGGAAGACAACAGTGGTGGATGATCGCAGAATACTCTCCATGGTGAAGAGAAACCCTTCACAACAGCCAACTAAGTGAACAACACTCTCCAGGAGGTAGGCGTATCAATATCCAAATCTACCATAAAGAGAAGACTGCATGAAATTAAATACAGAGGGTTCACTGCACGGTGCAAGCCACTCATAAGAATCAAGAATAAAAAGGCTAGGCTGGACTTTGCTAAAAAACATCTAAAAAGCCAGCACAGTTCTGGAAGAACATTCTTTGGACAGATGAAACCAAGATCAACCTCTACTAGAATGATGGAAAGAGAAAAGTATGGCGAAGGCGTGGTACAGCTCATGATCCAAAGCATACCACATCATCTGTAAAACATGGCGGAAGCAGTGTGATGGCTTGGGCATGCATGGCTGCCAGTGGCACTGGGTCACTAGTGTTTATTGATGATGTGACACAGGACAGAAACAGCCGAATGAATTCTGAGGTATTCAGAGCCATACTGTGTGCTCAGATCCAGCCAAATGCAGCCAAACTGATTGGTCGTCGTTTCATACTACAGATGGACAATGACCCAAAACATAAAGCCAAAGCAACCCAGGAGTTTATTAAAGCAAAGAAGTGGAATATTCTTGAATGGCCAAGTCAGTCACCTGATCTCAACCCAATTGAACATGCATTTCACTTGTTAAAGACTAAACTTCAGACAGAAAGGCCCACAAACAAACAACAACTGAAAACAACCGCGGTGAAGGCCTGGCAGAGCATCAAAAAGAAGGAAACACAGTGTCTGGTGATGTCCATGAGTTCAAGACTTCAGGCAGTCATTGCTAACAAAGGGTTTTCAACCAAGTACTAGAAATGAACATTTTATTTACAATTATTTAATCTGTCCAATTACTTTTGGTCCCTTTAAAAACAGGGTGGCACATGTTAAGGAGCTGAAACTCCTAAACCCTTCATCCAATTTTAATGTGGATACCCTCAAATGAAAGCTGAAAGTCTGAACTTCAACTGCATCTGATTTGTTTTGTTTCAAATTCATTGTGGTAATGTCTAGAACCAAAATTAGATAAATGTTGTCTCTGTCCAAATATTTATGGACCTAACTGTATACCGTATATACTCGAGTATAAGCTGACTTGAGTATAAGCAGAGGCCCCTAATTTTGCCACAAAAAACTGGGAAAACGTATTGACTCGAGTATAAGCCTAGGGTGGGAAATGCAGCAGCTACTGGTAAATTTCTAAAATAAAAATAGATACCAATAAAAGTAAAATTAATTGAGATGTCAGTAGGTTAAATGTTTTTGAATATCCATATTGAATCAGGAGCCCCAAATAATGCTCTATACAGTTCATGATGGGCCCCATAAGATGCTCCATGCAAAAAATATGCCCCATATAATGCACAAAGGTTAATAATGGCCCCATAAGATGCTCCATATTAAAATATGCCCCATATAATGCTGCATAAAAGGTTAATGATGGCCCCATAAGATGCTCTATAGAATTATATGCCCCATATGCTGCTCCATAAAGGTTGATGGCCCCATCGGATGCTCCATAGATATATATGCCCCATATGCTGCTCCATAAAGGGTGATGGCCCCATAAGATGCTCCATAGATATATATGCACCATATGCTGCTCCATAAAGGTTGATGGCCCCATAAGATGCTTCATATAATACTTCATAAAGGTTGATGGCCCCATAAGATGCTCTATAGATATATATGCTTTATATGATGCTGCGATTAAAAAAAAAAAGACATACTTGCCTCTCGTAGCTGGGGGTCAGGTGCCGATGTCCTGAGCAGGCGGGGACAGCGGTGCGCTATGGGGGCCAGGTGCCGGTGTCGCCGCTAGCTCAGACCCCTGGCACCTGCGATATTCAACTGTCCCCGTTCCACCTCCGAGCGCTGCTCTGTCTTCCGGGTCTCTGCAGTGACTGTTCAGGCAGAGGTCGTGCACTAACACGTCATCGCGCCCTCTGACCTGAACGTCACAGCCAGAGGACGTGGAAGGCGGAGCATGGCGGTGGAACGAGGACAGGTGAATATCGCATGGCTCTCCCCGTCATACTCGCCCCCTCCTGGCGCAGTCTCTGCACTTCTTCTCCGATGGTCTCTGGCACCGGCAGCTCCTTCCAGTGTTCAGCAGTCACGTGGTATCGCTCATTAAAGTAATGAATATGCGCTCCACACTTATGGGAGTGGAGTGCCATGCATATTCATTACTTTAATGAGCGGTACCACGTGACCGCTGAACATAGGAAGAGCTGCGGCGCCAGAGACCATCGGAGAAGAGCAGAGACTGCGCCAGAAGGGGTGAGTATGATCTGACAGCTGGCTGTTCCTGCGCTCCCCCTCCCCTGCATACCCCCTAGGACAATGACTCGAGTATAAGCCGAGAGGGGCACTTTCAGCCTAAAAAAAATGGGCTGAAAATCTCATCTCGGCTTATACTCGATTATATACGGTACATTTCTTTTCATCTTTTACATTTTAAAAATTACAAAAAGAAATATGTGCCGATGCAGAAGTTTGGGCACCCATGGAGATTTGTGTGCTCAGTTAACTTTGATCAAGGTTTCAGACTTTAATTAGCTTTGTTCACTATCATCATTAGGAAAGGCCAGGTGATGCAGATTTCCCAGCTGTATAAAAACCCAGCCTCCTCTAACCTTGTGCCAAAACACAGCAGCCATGGGTTTTTCAAAGCAGCTGCCTGGCACTCTGAAAATGGTGGAAGCCCACAAAGCAGGTGAAGGCTATACAAAGATAGCAAAGCGTTTTCAAGTTGCCCTTTACTCAGTTCAAAATGTAATTAAGAAATAGCAGTTAACAGGAAAAGTAGAGGTCAAGATAAGGTCTGGAAGACCAAGCAAAATTTCAGTGTGAACTGCTCGTAAGATTGCTAGATAGTAACATAGCAAGGCCGAAAAAAGACATTTGTCCATCCAGTTCAGCCTATATTCCGTCAGAATAAATCCTCTGATCTACGTCCTAAAGAACCTAATAACTGTAAGATACAAGATTGTTATGCTCCCGGAAGACATCCAGGCCCCTCTTGAACCCCTCAACAGAGTTCGCCATCACCACCTCCTCAGGCAAGGAATTCCAGTGTCTCACTGCCCTAACAGTAAAGAATCCTCTTCTATGTTGGTGGAAAAACCTTCTGTCCTCCAGACACAGAAAATACCCCCTTGTGACCGTCACCTTCCTTGGTATAAACAGATCTTTGGAGAGCTATTTGTATTGTCCTCTTATATACTTATACATGGTTATTAGATCGTCCCTCAGTCATCTTTTTTCTTTATTAAATAATCCTAATTTTGGTAATCTCTCTGGGTATTGTAGTTCCCCCATCCCCTTATTAACCCCTTTCTGACATCGGACGTACTTTCCCCTTCCATGGTACCTGGGCCCGTATGACCGTGGACGGGATAGTATGTCATCGCGATCAACTGCGCTCACGGGGGGAGCACAGCTGATCGCGTCCGGTTGTCAGCTGTTTATCACCGCTGACACCCGGCACTATGTGCCAGGAGCGGTCACGGACCGCTCCCGGCACATTAACCCCTGGCACACTGCGATCAAACATGATCGCAGTGTATCGGGGGCACAGGGAAGCATTGCGCAGGGAGGGGGCTCCCTGAGTGCTTCCCTGAGACCCTCAGAACAGCGCGATGTGATTGCGCTGTTCCGAGGGCCTCCCTGCAGGACCCCGGATCCAAGATGGCCGCGGGGTCCTACCGGGTCCTGCAGGGAGGCGGCTTCCTCAGCACCTGCTGAGAGCAGGCGCTGAGAAAGCCTCATGCAGTGCCTGTCAGATCGCTGGTCTGACAGAGTGCTGTGCAAACTGTCAGACCAGCGATCTGACATTATACAGTGATGTCCCACCCTGGGACAAAGTAAAAAAAAAAAATTAAAATGTGTAAAAATAATTAAAAAAAATATTCCCCAATAAATTCATTTCTTTATGTTAAAAAACAAACAATAAAAGTACACATATTTAGTATCGCCGCGTCCGTAACGACCCGCCCTATAAAACTGTCCCACTAGTTAACCCGTTTAGTGAACCCCTTTAAAAAAGAAAAAAGGCAAAAAAACTGCTTTATCATCATACCCAGGGCCGTATTTGGCATTAGGCACTCGTGGGCACGTGCCTAGGGTGGGACTCTCCTGGGGGGGGGGGGGGCACCTGAGCAACAATTTTTTTTTTCCTTTTTCTTTTTTTTTAGTCGGGAGGGCCGGCCCTCCCCATGCTTCCCTCCCCCCCATCATCATACTCACCTACTCCTGCTGCAGCTCCACCGTCCAGCGCCGATATCTTCCTGTACTGAGCGAGCGGTCACACGTGGGTACCGCTCATTAAGTTCATGAATATGGACGCCACTCCCCTCTCAGGCGTGGCGTCCATATTCATGGGCTTAATGAGCGGTACTCACGTGTGACCGCCCGCTCTTACAGGAACAGAATGTCGTTGCTGGACGGTGGAGCTGCAGCAGGAGGAGGTGAGTATGATGATGGAGGAATGTGAGCACTGCGGGGGCTGGTGGGGGGGAGAATGAGCGCTGTGGGGGCCGGGGGGGACAGGAAATGAGCGCTGTGGGGGCCGAGGGGGAAGAATGAGCGCTGTGGGGGCTGGGTGGAGGGTAGAATGAGCGCTGTGGGGGCCAGGTGGAGGGTAGAATGAATGCTGTGGGGGCCGGGGGGGGACAGGAATAAGCGCTGTGGGGGCCAGGTGGAGGGTAGAATGAGCGCTGTGGGGGCCAGGTGGAGGGTAGAATGAGCGCTGTGGGGGCCGGGGGGGGACAGGAATGAGCGCTGTGGGGGCCGGGTGGAGGGAAGAGTGAGCGCTGTGGGGGCCGGGTGGAGGGAAGAATAATCGCTGTGGGGGCCAGGTGGAGGGTAGAATGAGCGCTGTGGGGGCCGGGGGGAGAGAAGAATGAGTGCTGTGGGGGGGACAGGAATGAGCGCTGTGGGGGCCGGGTGGAGGGAAGAATGAGCGCTGTGGGGGCCAGGTGGAGGGTAGAATGAGCGCTGCGGGGCCGGTGGGGAGGGGAAAGAATGAGCGCTGTGGGGGCCCGGGGGGGGACAGGAATGAGCGCTCTGGGGGCCGGGGGGAAGAATGAGCGCTATGGGGGCCGGGGGGGAAGAATGAGCGCTGTGGCGCCTGGGTGGAGGGAAGAATGAGCGCTGTGAGGGCCGGGTGGGGGTAGAATGAGCGCTGTGGGGGCCGGGTGGAGGGTAGAATGAGCTTTGTGGGTGGGGGCCGGGTGGAGGGTAGAATGAACGCTGTGGGGGCCAGGTGGAGGGTAGAATGAGCGCTGTGGGGGCCAGGTGGAGGGTAATGAGCGCTGTGGGGGCCAGGTGGAGGGTAGAATGAGCTCTGTGGGGGCCGGGTGGAGGGTAGAATGAGCGCTGTGGGGGCCGGGTGGAGGGTAGAATGAGCGCTGTGGGGGCCGGGTGGAGGGTAGAATGAGCGCTGTGGGGGCCGGGTGGAGGGTAGAATGAGCGCTGTGGGGGCCAGGTGGAGGGTAGAATGAACGCTGTGGGGGCCAGGTGGAGGGTAGAATGAGCGCTGTGGGGGCCAGGTGGAGGGTAGAATGAGCGCTGTGGGGGCCAGGTGGAGGGTAGAATGAACGCTGTGGGGGCTGCGGGGGGGACAGGAATAAGTGCTGTGGGGGCCAGGTGGAGGGTAGAATGAGCGCTGTGGGGGCCAGGTGGAGGGTAGAATGAGCGCTGTGGGGGCCAGATGGAGGGTAGAATGAGCGCTGTGGGGGCCGGGTGGAGGGTAGAATGAGCGCTGTGGGGGCCAGGTGGAGGGTAGAATGAGCGCTGTGGGGGCCAGGTGGAGGGTAGAATGAACGCTGTGGGGGCCAGATGGAGGGTAGAATGAGCGCTGTGGGGGCCAGGTGGAGGGTAGAATGAGCGCTGTGGGGGCCGGGGGGAGAGAAGAATGAGCACTGTGGGGGCTGGGGGGGGGACAGGAATGAGCGCTGTGGGGGGGACAGGAATGAGCGCTGTAGTGGCCAGGTGGAGGGTAGAATGAGCGCTGTGGGGACCAGGTGGAGGGTAGAATGAGCGCTGTGGGGGCCAGGTGGAGGGTAGAATGAGCGCTGTGGGGGCCAGGTGGAGGGTAGCATGAGCGCTGTGGGGGCTGGGTGGAGGGTAGAATGAGCGCTGTGGGGGCCAGGTGGAGGGTAGAATGAGCGCTGTGGGGGCCAGGTGGAGGGTAGAATGAGCGCTGTGGGGGCCAGATGGAGGGTAGAATGAGCGCTGTGGGGGCCGGGTGGAGGGTAGAATGAGCGCTGTGGGGGCCAGGTGGAGGGTAGAATGAGCGCTGTGGGGGCCAGGTGGAGGGTAGAATGAACGCTGTGGGGGCCAGATGGAGGGTAGAATGAGCGCTGTGGGGGCCAGGTGGAGGGTAGAATGAGCGCTGTGGGGGCCGGAGGGAGAGAAGAATGAGCACTGTGGGGGCTGGGGGGGGGACAGGAATGAGCGCTGTGGGGGGGACAGGAATGAGCGCTGTAGTGGCCAGGTGGAGGGTAGAATGAACGCTGTGGGGGCCGGGGGGGACAGGAATGAGCGCTGTGGGGGCCAGGTGGAGGGTAGAATGAGCGCTGTGGGGACCAGGTGGGGGTAGAATGAGCGCTGTGGGGGCCAGGTGGAGGGTAGCATGAGCGCTGTGGGGGCTGGGTGGAGGGTAGAATGAGCGCTGTGGGGGCCAGGTGGAGGGTAGAATGAGCGCTGTGGGGGCCAGGTGGAGGGTACAATGAACACTGTGGGGCCAGGTGGAGGGTAGAATGAGCGCTGTGGGGGCCAGGTGGAGGGTAGAATAAGTGCTGTGGGGGCCGGGGGAGAGAGAAGAATGACCACTGTGGGGGCCGTGGGGGGACAGGAATGAGCGCTGTGGGGGCGGGTGGAGGGAAGAATGAGCGCTGTGGGGGCCAGGTGGAGGGAAGAATGATCGCTGTGGGGGCCAGGTGGAGGGTAGAATGAGCGCTGTGGGGGCCGGTGGGGGGAAAGAATGAGCGCTGTGGGGGCCCGGGGGGGACAAGAATGAGCGCTCTGGGGGCCGGGGGAGAGAATGAGCGCTGTGGGGGCCGGGGGGGAAGAATGAGCGCTGTGGGGGCTGGGTGGAGGGAAGAATGAGCACTGTGGGGGCGAGGTGGAGGGTAGAATGAGCGCTGTGGAGGGTAGAATGAGCGCTGTGGGGGCCGGGGGAGAGACGAATGAGCGCTGTGGAGGCTGGGGGGAGAGAGAATGAACGTTGTGGGGGCCGGGGGGGACAGGAATGAGCGCTGTGGGGGCCAGTGGGGGAAGAATGAGCGCTGTGGGGGCTGGGTGGAGGGAAGAATGAGCGCTGTGGGGGCCAGGGGGAGGGAAGAATGAGCGCTGTGGGGGGGGACAGGAATGAGCGCTGTGGGCCGGGGGGAATGAGCACAGGGGGTAGTAAATGAGCGCAGGGGGTAGTAATGAGCGCAGGGGGTAATGAGCGCAGGGGGGGTAATGAGCGCAGGGAGGAGTAATGAGCGCTGGGCAAGGAATGAGTGCTGGGGGAGGAATGAGCGCTGGGTTGGGGAATGAGCGCTGCGCTGGGGGAGAATGAGCGCTGGGGGAGGAATGAGCGCTCGGGGAGAATAAGCCCTGGGGGAGGAATGAGCGCTGAGGTGGGGAATGAGCGCTCAGGGGAATGAGCGCTGGAGGAGAATGAGCGCTGCGCTGGGGGAGAATGAGCACTGGGGAGTAATGAGCACTGGGGAAGGAATGAGCGCTCGGGGGAATGAGCACGGGGGGGGAATGAGGGCTGAGGTGGGGAATGAGGGCTGACGTGGGGAATGAGCGCTGAGGTGAGGAATGAGCGCTCGGGGGGAATGAGCGCTGAGGTGGGGAATGAGCGCTCGGGGGAATGAGCGCTGGAGGAGAATGAGCGCTGCGCTGGGGGAGAATGAGCGCTGGGGGAGGAATGAGCACTGGGGAAGGAATGAGCGCTCGGGGGGAATGAGCACTGGGGAATGAGCGCTGAGGTGGGAATGAGCGCTCGGGGAATGAGCGCTGGAGGAGAATGAGCGCTGCGCTGGGGGAGAATGAGCGCTGGGGGAGGAATGAGCACTGGGGAAGGAATGAGCGCTGAGGTGAGGAATGAGCGCTGGGGGAATGAGCTCTGAGGTGGGGAATGAGCGCTCGGGGAGAATGAGCGCTGGACTAATGTAAAAGAGGTGGTTGGACAGAAATGACATCACAAATCTTTTTTTTTTGTTAAATAACATCTTTATTTAGCTTACAAAAAGGCGTACAAACCGCATGTAAAACATGCATCAAATATGCACCTGCGTCTCTGCCAAGAGATGCGGATTATGTACGGAAACTTCTGCAGACAAATCTGCAATGTGTGCACATACCCTAAGGCTATGTTTCCACGTTCAGGAAACGCTGCAAAGAGGACACAGCTCCGTCCAAAGCTTTGCCGGCTTTTGTAAGCGCGGTGATTCCACATGTGTTCATTGAACCGTGTGGAATCACCGCATCCTATACATAGGACGGTGTTATTTATCTTGTGTAGACTCAGCATCTCCGCTAGATAAATAGACATGCTGCGGTCTAGAAAGACGCTCCACATGTGCATATACGCAGGTCTGCCACCTGCATCTTTGTACGCATAGTGGATATGGGATTTCATAACATCCCCTCCACTCTGCTGTAACATTTGGACTCTGCGGCTGTTCTCAGCGTCCAACCCGCAGCATTTCCTGAACGTGGAGACGTACCCTAAATATATCTCTGCCCCCCGACATTATATAGTATAGATTTGCCTGGACTGTACATTATTATAAATCTACTACCTGAGCATTATATATTATAGATCACCCTGGACATTATATATAATAGATTGTGTGTCATATATTACAGATAATTCTGGACATTTTATACTATAGGTCTCCTTGTACATTATTTATTATAGATCTATAATAAGTAATATACCAGGAGATCTATAAGATGAATTGTCCAGATTTATATGTAAGTATATGTTTACACCCAGACATATGAATAAGGCCTTAGTCAGAGACTGGGCAGTAATAGAATAATAAAATCCATCTAGTAATCCTCCAATGTCTGCTGGTGGAGGGTAGAATGAGCGCTGTGGGGGCGCTGGGTGGAGGGTAGAATGAGCGCTGTGGGGGCCAGGTGGAGGGTAGAATGAGCGCTGTGGGGCGCGGGTGGAGGGTAGAATGAGCGCTGTGGGGGCCGGGTGGAGGGTAGAATGAGCGCTGTGGGGGCCAGGTGGAGGGTAGAATGAACGTTGTGGGGGCCAGGTGGAGGGTAGAATGAGCGCTGTGGGGGCCAGGGTGGAGGGTAGAATGAGCGCTGTGGGGGCCAGGTGGAGGGTAGAATGAACGCTGTGGGGGTTGGTGGGGGGACAGAATAAGGCTGTGGGGGCCAGGTGGAGGGTAGAATGAGCCTGTGGGGGCCGGTGGAGGGTAGAATGAGCGCTGTGGGGGCCAGGTGGAGGGTAGAAATGAGCGCTGTGGGGGCCAGGTGGAGGGTAGAATGAACGCTGTGGGGGCCAGGTGGAGGGTAGAATGAGCGCTGTGGGGGCCAGGTGGAGGGTAGAATGAGCGCTGTGGGGGCCGGTGGGAGAGGAAGAATGACGCTGTGGGGGCTGGGGGGGGACAGGAATGAACGCTGTGGGGGGGGAGGAATGAGCGCTGTGGGGGCCGGAGGGAGAAAATGAACGCTGTGGGGGGGCGGGGGGGACAGGAATGAGCGCTGTGGGGGCCAGGTGGAGGGTAGAATGAGCGCTGTGGGGACCAGGGGGAGGGAGGAATGAGCGCTGTGGGGCCAGGTGGAGGGTAGATGAGCGCTGTGGGGCGGGTGGAGGGTAGAATGAGCGCTGTGGGGCCAGGTGGAGGAGGGTAGAATGAGCGCTGTGGGGGCCAGGTGGAGGGTAGAATGAGCGTGTGGGGCCAGTGGAGGGTAGAATAAGCGCTGTGGGGGCCGGGGGGAGAGAAGAATGACCACTGTGGGGGCCGTGGGGGGGACAGGAATGAGCGCTGTGGGGGCTGGGTGGAGGGAAGAATGAGCGCTGTGGGGGCCAGGTGGAGGGAAGAATGATCGCTGTGGGGGCCAGGTGGAGGTGAAGGGAAGATGAGCGCTGTGGGGGCCCGGGGGGGACAAAAATGAGCGCTCTGGGGGCGGGGGAGAGAATGAGCGCTGTGGGGGCCGGGGGGGAAGAATGAGCGCTGTGGGGCTGGGTGGAGGGAAGAATGAGCACTGTGGGGGCCAGGTGGAGGTAGAATGAGCACTGTGGGGGCCAGGTGGAGGGTAGAATGAGCGCTGTGGAGGGTAGAATGAGCACTGTGGGGGCCGGGGGAGAGACGAATGAGCGCTGTGGGGACTGGGGGGAGAGAAGAATGAACGCTGTGGGGGCCGGGGGGGACAGGAATGAGCGCTGTGGGGGCCAGTGGGGGAAGAATGAGCGCTGTGGGGGCTGGGTGGAGGGAAGAATGAGCGCTGTTGGGGCCAGGGGGAGGGAAGAATGAGCGCTGTGGGGGGGGACAGGAATGAGCGCTGTGGGCCAGGGGGAATGAGCACAGGGGGTAGTAATGAGCGCAGGGGGGAGAATGAGCACAGGGGGTAGTAATGAGCGCAGGGGGTAATGAGCGCAGGGGTGGTAATGAGCGCAGGGAGGAGTAATGAGCGCTGGGCAAGGAATGAGCGCTGGGGGAGGAATGAGCGCTGGGTTGGGGAATGAGCGCTGCGCTGGGGGAGAATGAGCGCTGGGGGAGGAATGAGCGCTCGGGGAGAATAAGCCCTGGGGAGGAATGAGCGCTGAGGTGGGGAATGAGCGCTCGGGGGAATGAGCGCTGGAGGAGAATGAGCGCTGCGCTGGGGGAGATTGAGCGCTGGGGAGGAATGAGCACTGGGGAAGGAATGAGCGCTCGGGGGGAATGAGCACTGGGGGGAATGAGGGCTGAGGTGGGGAATGAGGGCTGACGTGGGGAATGAGCGCTGAGGTGAGGAATGAGCGCTCGGGGGAATGAGCGCTGAGGTGGGGAATGAGCGCCGGGGGAATGAGCGCTGGAGGAGAATGAGCGCTGCGCTGGGGGAGAATGAGTGCTCGGGGGAATGAGCACTGGGGGGAATGAGGGCTGAGGTGGGGAATGAGGGCTGAAGTGGGGAATGAGCGCTGAGGTGAGGAATGAGCGCTGGGGGAATGTGCTCTGAGGTGGGGAATGAGCGCTGGACTAATGTAAAAGAGGTGGTTGGACAGAAATGACATCACAAATCTTTTTTTTTTGTTAAATAACATCTTTATTTAGCTTACAAAAAGGCGTACAAATCCGCATGTAAAACATGCATCAAATATGCACCTGCGTCTCTGCCAAGAGATGCGGATTATGTACGGAAACTTCTGCAGACAAACCTGCAATGTGTGCACATACCCTAAGGCTATGTTTCCACGTTCAGGAAACGCTGCAAAGAGGACACAGCTCCGTCCAAAGCTTTGCCGGCTTTTGTACGCGCGGGTGATTCCACATGTGTTCATTGAACCGTGTGGAATCACCGCATCCTATACATAGGACGGTGTTATTTATCTTGTGTAGACTCAGCATCTCCGCTAGATAAATAGACATGCTGCGGTCTAGAAAGACGCTCCACATGTGCATATACGCAGGTCTGCGACCTGCATCTTTGTACGCATAGTGGATATGGGATTTCATAACATCCCCTCCACTCTGCTGTAACATTTGGACTCTGCGGCTGTTCTCAGCGTCCAACCCGCAGCGTTTCCTGAACGTGGAGACGTACCCTAAATATATCTCTGCCCCCCGACATTATATAGTATAGATTTGCCTGGACTGTACATTATTATAAATCTACTACCTGAGCATTATATATTATAGATCACCCTGGACATTATATATAATAGATTGTGTGTCATATATTACAGATAATTCTGGACATTTTATACTATAGGTCTCCTTGTACATTATTTATTATAGATCTATAATAAGTAATATACCGGGAGATATATAAGATGAATTGTCCAGATTTATATGTAAGTATATGTTTACACCCAGACATATGAATAAGGCCTTAGTCAGAGACTGGGCAGTAATAGAATAATAAAATCCATCTAGTAATCCTCCAATGTCTGCTGGACATGGTATGGGGACAGTTTCTAGTTCAGTTAGTACACAGACACCAGACTACTTGCTGTTAACCAGTTAATGTTTTCTTGTCCACCACACTGCAGTGTCAAAAGAGGAAGACAGCGAGACAGGCAGCAACATCACATCAGAGAGCTCCTGACCTCGAAACAGAAAATCCTCAGATCCTGGTATTGTAACATAATATTAAGAATAATATTTATTCATTGATATTGCGCTATTAACTCCACAGCACTTTACATACATCATCAACACTGTCCCCATTGGGGCTCACAATCTAAACATCCTATTTGTATGTCTTTTGACTGTGGTAGGAAACCACTGTCTTTGAAAGAGCTACATGGGCATACACATAGATTCGGCCTCATTCATTCTCTATGTGACTTGCAAACTTGTGCGGCACTTGCGGTGAGACAAAAAAAACCTGCTAGTAGCATTTTTTTTTCGATTGCTGCAAGTATCGGATTTGCGGGATCGCATCATAACCGCAAGTGTCGCGCATGTCTGCAAGTCGCATAGGGAATGAATGAGGCCTAATGCAGTGTTGCCATAAGTGATCCGTTACGTGGCAGATGCGGAAAAACTGCCGGATCTGCCGCGAATGGCAAAAATCGCTGATGTGCAAGTAGCCTAAGTCACTGCCGACAGTGTCTGCATTAGTCATACTCACCAATGGGGAGGCAGAACGAAAAGTGCCTAGGGCAGCAGAAACTCTAAATACGGCCCTGATCATACCGCCAAATAAAAAGTGGAATAACATGCAATCAAAAAGACGGATATAAATAATCATGGTACCGCTGAAAACGCCATCTTGTCCTGCAAAAAACGAGCCGCCATACAGCATCATCAGCGAAAAAATAAAAGTTATAGCTCGCAGAATAAAGTGATGCAAAAATAATTATTTTTTATATAAAATTGTTTTTATTGTATAAAAGCGCCAAAACATAAATAAAATGATATAAATGAGGTATTGCTGTAATCGTACTAACCCGAAGAATAAAACTGCTTTATCAATTTTACCATACGCGGAACGGTATAAACGCCCCCCCAAAAGAAATTCATGAATTGCTGATTTTTGTTCATTCTGCCTCCCAAAAATCGTATTAAAAAGCGATCAAAAAATGTCATGTGCCCAAAAATGGGACCAATAAAAACGTCAACTCGACCCGCAAAAAATAAGTCTCACATGACTCTGTGGGCCAAAATATGGAAAAATTATAGCTCTCAAAATGTAGTGATGCAAAAACTGTTTTTTTCAATAAAAAGCGTCTTTTAGCGTGTGACAGCAGCCAAACATAAAAACCCGATATAAAAACCCGCTATAAATAGTAAATCAAACCCTCCTTTATCACCCCCTTAGTTAGGGAAAAATAAAATAAAAAAAATGCATTTATTTCCATTTTCCCATTTGGGTTAGGGTTAGGGTTGGGATTAGGGTTAGGGGTGTGTTGGGATTAGGGTTAGGGGTGTGTTGGGGTTAGGGTTGGAGTTAGAATTGGGGGGTTTCCACTGTTTAGGCACATCAGGGACTCTCCAAACGCGACATGGCGTCCGATCTCAATTCCAGCCAATTTTGCGTTGAAAAAGTCAAACGGCGCTCCTTGCCTTCCGAGCTCTGCCATGCGCCGAAACAGTGGTTCCCCCCACATATTGGGTATCAGCGTACTTAGGACAAATTGCACAATAACTTTTGGGGTCCAATTTCTCCTGTTACCCTTGGGAAAATAAAAAAATTGGACCTGAAATAATTTTTTTTGTGAAAAAAAGTTATATGTTAATTTTTTTTAAACATTCAAAAAATTCCTGTGAAACACCTGAAGGGTTAGTAAACTTCTTGAGTGTGGTTTTGAGCACCTTGAGGGTTGCAGTTTTTAGAAGGGTATCACTTTTGGGTATTTTCTATTATATAGACAGACCCCTCAAAGTGACTTCAAATGTGATGTGGTCACCCCAAAAAAAATGGTGTTGTAAAAATGAGAAATCGCTGGTTAACTTTTAACCCTTATAACTTCGTAACAAAAAAAATTTTGGTTCCAAAATTGTGCTGATGTAAAGTAGACATGTGGGAAATGTTACTTATTAAGTATTTTGTGTTCCATATGCTTGTGATTTATGGGCATGAAAATTCAAAGTTGAAAAATTGCAAAATTTTCAAAAATTTCACCAAATCTCTGCTTTTTTCACAAATAAACGCAAGTTATATAAAATAAATTTTACCACTAACATGAAGTACAATATGTCATGAGAAAACAATGTCGGAATCACCAGGATCCATGGAAGCTTTCCTCATAAAGGGACAGTGGTCAGAATTGTAAAAATTGGCCCGGTCATTAACATGCAAACCACCCTTCGGGGTAAAGGGGTTAATTTTGTTGCCCTCCTTTGTACTCGCTCTAGTTCTATTATATCCTTCCTGAGCACTGGTGCCCAAAACTACACAGTACTCCATGAGCGGTCTAACCAGGGATTTGTACAGAGGCAGTATAATGCTCTCATCATGTGTATCCAGACCTCTTTTAATTCACCCATGATCCTGTCTGCCTTGGCAGCCGCTGCCTGGCCTGGCTTCTCCAGGTAAGTTTATCATTAACTAGGATCCCCAAGTCCTTCTCCATGTCAGATTTACCCAGTGGTTTCCTTTTCAGTGTGTAATGGGTATATTGATAACTTCTTCCCAAGTGTATAACCCTACATTTATCATTGTTAAACCGCATCTGCCACCTTTCGGGCCAAGTTTCCAACTGAACCAGATCCATAACCAGATTGCAGAATACTATCTTCTCTTGCTTTGACTGCTTTATATAGCTTTGTATCATCTGCAAATATTGATATTTTTTATCGCTTAATTGGGGGACTCAGGTAACCATGGGTGTATGCTGCTGTTGCTAGGAGGCTGACACTATGCAAAAAAAGAAAAAAGTGGCTCCTCCCCCGGCAGTATACACCCACCGACAGGCACTAAGTACCTCCGTTTGTGCTTAGTGTCTGTAGGAGGCGGACCTGGATCTCCCCAGATCCGCAGATAATCCTTTTTCCTTTTCAGGTTTTCTTGTGTTTTAATAATCTTTTTCCCTTTGTTTTTCAGATACAGCGTTAGGGAAACAGGGTGTTATTTCTCACCCTGCCTTCCCATATTATGCGGCTGAGCGAGCAATGTGGTGTCACCCACATCGCAACTCTCAGGCCCACAGGCAGGACCCTATCCCCTGTCACCCTCACAGGTGCTCCAGGGTTGATTCCAGTGGCTGGTTCTTGCCATTTCCCTCCTCACCCCTCTCCTCGGAGAGGGCTGAGAGGAAGACGGTGGTCACCGGCGTTGACTTTCCCCCTTTCCCTGAAGGGGTCGAGGCCGTCTTCTACACTGCCCAGGATTCAGTGTGGGAAGAAGGATGCGTCTCCAGTGACCCTCATCACCCAAGGGCCCCTGAGCAATCCTCACCGTCGTCCACTAGTGGAGCCGGACATCTCAGGTAGAATGCTGGTGTGACCTGTGCCCCTCACATTTTCCCAGATGCTGGTGCGACCTGTGCCTCCATTTCCCAGATGCTGGTGCATCCTGTGCACCTCACTTTTTCCCATACACGGTGAGATGTGACATTTCACCAAGTACCTGCGATCGCAGCAAGACGCTGATGCATCTCAGAGGGAGCCACAGAGCAGGCAGGATTTTTTGAATCTCGCGCTCTTATGAGCGCCGCCTGTGAGTCTCTCGCCCGCTCTCCCGTGACCTCCATCTCCTCACTCCCGTGCGCTTGTGCGCTGTGTCCTCGCCGGCTCCTCTCCCCTGCGCCGCAGTGTTACTGTGTGTGGTTGTTTCTTTGCCGGGCACATCGCTGCCTGGCATTTTTACTCTCATTTTCCTTTCCTCGGCAGGCTTTCCTGGTCATGCCCCTCTCTCTGCGCGCTCTCTCTTGGCGCCCTTTCCTTAGCAAATCGGGCGCCGCTGTTCACCTGAGGGCACGCCTCTCCTCTGCACTGACCCATCACAGCACCTGAGCTTCACGGCCCCCCCCGGTCTGTCCCCCCTATGGTGTACGTCCTGTAAACGTCAGCAGTCAGACTCCCACATCGCGAGGGTCTCTGCGTGCCTCCATCTTGGAAAGCAGCACAGCATCTCTGACACGTGTTGCCCTGCTCTGGACGGACTCTCAGCCGGGGGGACACAGCTAACTTTGCCTGCTGCAGTTCGCTGACCGAGTAGGCTCTGTTAGAACCCTCTTGTTAGGTTTTGTTTCAGTTTGCTGGTCACATGTCCTTTTTACCCTATTTAGTCTGGCTCCGCCCTTCTGACTTTGCTGGACTTCATTATATTATCTACTCTTAAGCTAGCTGGGTGCTTAGGTGCCTTACTCTGTCAGTTTTGCTTGATCTGTGGATCTCTTAGTATTTGTTTTCTGTTTTGTTTTCCCTGCTGCTCTTTCTGTTGGGAGGTGTCCACCTTTTCACCCAGTCCCTAGATCTTGTAGGGATTCCTCCCTCGCAACTATAGGTCTTCGTTCAGACTAGCTGAGGACTTTAGCGGGTCTGGTCGCAGGATCAGGTTCCCCGTTACATCGTAGGGATCCAGCTCAGTCCTATTGTAGGGACAGAATTCCCACCTTTCCTTAGTGCTTTAGCAGATCATAACAGTAAGTCCAGCCAAGAAGAAAAAAAAAATAAATAAATCTCTAAGGAAAGATTTTCTGTTTCCATCATGGTCTCGGTTCAGGATTTGGTTCAACGCCTGCAGGGACTTTCTCTGGAGGTGGCTGAGATAAAGCAACACGTGAGTAGTTGTTCTGGAGCACATTTCGTGGAGCCTAAGGTACGTTTGCCTGATTTATTTTTTGGTGAACAACAAGATTTTTTTCTTTTAAAAATGCTTGCTTGTTGTATTTCCGTTTGAGACCCAGATCCTCTGGTGATGAATCACAGCGCATAGGGTTCATAATGTCACTTTTGCGCAAAGAACCTCAGGACTGGGCCTTTTCTCTGCCGCCTAGTGATCCATGCTTTAGATCTGTGGATAGTTTTTTTTCTGCTTTGGGCTTATTATATGACGATCCGGATCGTGCTTCATCGGCTGAGACAGAATTGAGACGTTTGAGACAGGGATCAGGTAATGTGGAAAAATATTGTACTCACTTCCGAAGGTGGTCCACTCAGGTGGGCTGGAACGATTCAGCTTTGAAAAATTTATTTCTTGCAGGGTTAAGTGAAAGGGTTAAAGATTTGCTGATTGCTTATCCCATACCTGGTAACTTGCAAGAGGCTATGCAATTAGCCATACGGGTGGATAGGAGACTGCGTGCAAGGGTTAATGAGAGTAAATCTGCCTTGTCAGCTCCAAGTTTGGAGAAGGAATGTACTGACATTGGAGAGCCGATGGAAATTGGAGCAATGACACCTCACTCTCAGGAAAAAGAACGCAGATTTGCTAAGGGCTTGTGTTTCTATTGTGGCAAATCTGAGCATTTTATTAAGAACTGTGCGCTTCGAATGAATAAAGAGAGAAAAAAAAATGAGGTCAGTTTCGCCCGCATAGCTTGTTTAAACAATAAAGGTGTCTTTCTTTCTGCTACCACTGCTGTTGAGGAGGAATTAATGGAGTTTCGGGTATTTGTGGATTGTGGTTCAACTCTCAATGTGATTGATGGGAAATTTTTGGAAAAACTAAAATTAAAACCCAAACTTCTGTCTTCCCCTATTAATGTGGTGTCTGTGGATGGTTCTCACTTGAAAAATGTTACTCACCATATCTGTGAATTTCCTCTTACTATTAGTGGTGTTCATCAAGAGAATTTGGATTTGGTAGTTTTGAATAATTTGCCCTCACCGGTGATTTTCGGGTTACCCTGGTTAAAATTGCACAATCCGGTACTGGATTGGTCTACCAATGAAATTAAGTCCTGGAGTCCCAATTGTTATGACAAGTGTTGTAACGGGCGTATTGCTGCTGTAGTTAAGGGGAGTTACCTGTACCTATTCAGGATTTTTGGAAAGTTTTTTCTGATAAGGAATCGCAGGTATTGCCTCCTCATAGAGATTATGATTGTGCAATTGAATTTGTCCCTTGAGCGACTCTTCCTAAAAGTCGTTTATTTAATTTGACTATTCCCGAGAGAAAGGCTTTGGAGGAATACATACAGACAAGCTTGGCCGCCGGTCACATTAGGCCTTCCAAATCTCCTGTGGCGGTTGGATTTTTTTTTGTTAAAAAAAAGGACGGCGGTTTACGGCCTTGTCTAGACTTTCGTGAGATTAATAAGATTACTGTACGCAATCCTTACCCACTGCCATTGATTCCTGATTTGTTTAATCAGTTAGTGGGGGCCAAGTGGTTCTCGAAAATTGATCTTCGAGGGGCATACAATTTGTTGCGCATGAAGGAGGGGGATGAATGGAAGACTGCGTTTAACACTCCTCTGGGTCATTTTGAGAATTTGGTCATGCCCTTTGGACTTTCCAGTGCTCCGGCATTTTTTCAGAATCTTATTAATGACATCCTTAGACCTTTGATCGGCAGAAGTGTGGTTGTGTATTTAGATGACATTTTGATTTATTCACCAGATTTGGAGTCTCATTGGAGGAGTGTGCGTGAAGTATTACAGTTACTGAGTGATAATTCACTTTTTGCCAAACTAGAAAAATGTGAGTTCGCTGTACAGAGACTTAGTTTTTTGGGCTACATTGTCTCCAGTGAAGGTTTTGAGACGGACCCGGTGAAAGTGCAAGCTGTGCAGGATTGGCCTAGACCTATTGGTGTGAAATCAATACAGAGGTTTTTGGGGTTCGCCAATTATTATAGAAAATTCATAAAAAAAATTTCTGTGATTGCCAAACCTTTGACCGATCTCACCAGGAAAGGTGCTGATGCGGTTCAGTGGACTACTGAGGCCATTGAGGCTTTTGTGTTGCTAAAGGAGAGGTTCAGCTCTGCTCCCATCCTTACTCAGCCTGATGTGACTAAACCATTTTTGGTTGAGGTTGATGTTTCTTCTCTGGGGGTCGGCGCGGTGTTGTCTCAGGCAAAGATGGATGGAGTACATCCCTGTGCTTTTTTTTCAAAAAAATTTTCTGAGTCTGAACTAAATTATGATATCGGTAATCGGGAATTGTTGGCAATTAAACTCGCATTTGAACACTGGCGTCATTTTTTGGAGGGAGCGGAATTTCCCATTCAAGTCTTCACCGATCATAAAAATCTGATCTACCTTGATGCTGCCAAACGCTTGAATGCCCGTCAGGCTAGGTGGGCACTGTTTTTCTCACGGTTTAATTTTACCGTTACTTACATCCCAGGTACTAAAAATGTTAAAGCTGATGCTTTGTCTCGCAGCTTTTCTCCTATGGTGGGTACTGAGGAGGAGGAGGAAAACATCTTGCAAGAGGGGGTTGTTATTGCTGTTTTGGACTCCGTGTTGGAAGATGAGATTCTTAAAGCACATGAGAATGCCCCATCTAACACGCCGCATGGGAGGTTGTTTGTGCCTGGTACCCTGAGGAGAGATTTGTTTGATGAATGTCATGACTCTCGGTTGGCAGGTCATCCTGGAATCTCTGAGACCAAGAGACTTGTGGGTCGCAGTTTTTGGTGGCCAGGATGGCAGAAGGAAGTCATTAAGTGGGTGCGTCAATGCATTGTGTGTGCTAGATCTAAGTCTTCTCATACTCCTGCTGCGGGGTTGCTTTGCCCTCTGGAGGTCCCTAGTGCACCTTGGACACATTTGGCTATGGACTTTATTACTGACCTTCCCCCCTCTGAGGGTTTCACTGTCATCTGGGTGGTCGTGGACCGTTTTAGCAAGATGTGTCACTTGGTTCCTTTCATCAAACTGCCCTGCGCTAAGACTCTCGCTAAGGCCTTTGTCAAGGAAATAGTCAGACTGCATGGTGTTCCTACTGACATTGTTTCTGATCGGGGACCTCAGTTTGTGGCTCGTTTTTGGCGCGCTTTTTGTGACAGGTTGGGAGTTCATTTGTCGTTTTCATCCGGATATCATCCTGAGTCTAATGGCCAGACAGAAAGGAAAAACCAGGATGTTGAGCAGTTCTTGCGTTGTTTTGTGACTGATAATCAAGAGGGGTGGTCTGAGTTTCTGCCACTTGCTGAGTTTGCTCTTAACAACCATACATCCGCTTCTGCTGGTTGTTCGCCTTTTTTTTGTTGTACTGGGAGACATCCGTCATTTGGGTCATTTTCCAAGTTGGGATCGGCTGTTCCTGAAGAGGAGAATTTTTCTGGTGTTTTGGAGAGAGTTTGGACTGATGTGCGTGGTAATCTTCAGGAGGCTAACAAAAGATCCAAAGTGTATTTTGATAGAAAACGACAAGAGGTTTTGTTTGCTATTGGTGACATGGTCTGGTTGTCCTCTAAGAATCTGCGCTTGAGGATTCCGTCTAAGAAATTGGGTCCCAAGTTTGTAGGGCCCTTTAAGGTGCTTCAGGTTATTAACCAATCTGCTGTTAAGTTGGAGCTTCCTACCTCCTGGAAGATTAATCCGGTGTTTCATGTTTCTCTCTTGAAAAAAGCTGAGGTCTCAGAGGGAGTCGTGTTGGCCACTGTTCCCCTGGTGGTGGAGGACGGGCAATATGAGATTTCCCGCATCCTAAATTCTAGACGGTATAGAGGGGGTTTGCAGTACCTCGTCGCTTGGAAGGGTTATGGACCCGAGGATAACTCATGGGTGAGGGCGGATGATGTTTCTGCGTCTAGACTTGTCAGAGCGTTTCACAAGAGATTTCCGGATAAGCCTAAGTCCTAGGGGATCCGGAGGATCCTCTTAGAAGGGAGGGTACTGTTAGAACCCTCTTGTTAGGTTTTGTTTCAGTTTGCTGGTCACATGTCCTTTTTACCCTATTTAGTCTGGCTCCGCCCTTCTGGCTTTGCTGGACTTCATTGTATTATCTACTCTTAAGCTAGCCGGGTGCTTAGGTGCCTTACTCTGTCAGTTTTGCTTGATCTGTGGATCTCTTAGTATTTGTTTTCTGTTTTGTTTTCCCTGCTGCTCTTTCTGTTGGGAGGTGTCCACCTTTTCACCCAGTCCCTAGATCTTGTAGGGATTCCTCCCTCGCAACTATAGGTCTTCGTTCAGACTAGCTGAGGACTTTAGCGGGTCTGGTCGCAGGATCAGGTTCCCCGTTACATCGTAGGGATCCAGCTCAGTCCTATTGTAGGGACAGAATTCCCACCTTTCCTTAGTGCTTTAGCAGATCATAACAGGCTCTGCCCGTATCCCTCTGTATTCCACGTGCCCTATCTAGCGCTCCTCCGCAGTATTTTCTCTGTTGCTCCTTATTGCTATAGTGCAACAGGCTCTACCTATGTCCAACCCTGCAGGGGCCTCTTACCCTAAGCCCACTGTTACCCACTACGCCTGCGCACGTTGCAAGAAAAAGTGGACATCAGGCCTGTCGTCGCCCTTCTGTCCGTCCTGCAGTCCTTCCACCATGTCTGCCCCACAGGAGCACTCTGACTCCCGGGATGACGGCACTCCCCCTCCCCCGAGTGGGCCGTTGCCATGTCTCAGTCGGTCGCAGACCTGACTAAGGTATCCCAGTCCCTGGTCCAGGTCATTGAACGCCTTCCACAGCTCTCCACAGCCACCGGTGTTCCAAACGTCTCCCATGGCGATTCGCATGCACCTGACCTCGACCTTCAAATGCACAGTACTGTGAGAGGTTCTAGAAAGAGGACCCTGTCGTGCTCCTCGCCCAGCTCCCCGGGCCCCTCCGCAGCATCCAAGCTGCTTTCCTCCTCCCGTTTCCCCTTTTCAGAGGAGGACCGTGGGTCGGACATAGACTCCCAGTCCGGGTCTGACTCGGATTCGGACCAGACCTCCAAGATGCAGGTCATGGTTGATAGTCTCATCTCAGCTATCTCTCAAACGCTTAAAATAAAGGAGGACGAGGCTCCTGCCCAGGATTCCTCTGTCTCTTTTAAACGGGTTAAACGTCCCTCACGCACCTTTCCAAACCACAAAGAGTTTGAATCTACCCTGTCTAAACACTGGGAACATCCCGAAAAGCGTTTCCCAGGCAGGAAGCACTTAGACGTTCTCTATCCCTTTAACCCTGATCTTCTCAGCAAGTGGGCAGAGTCCCCTAAGGTGGATCCACCTGTTTCTCGTCTTTCTTCCAAGATGATCCTGTCCTTGCCGGATGGCGCGTCTCTTAAAGACACTACAGACAGGCAGATCGAGTCTCTGGCCAAATCAGCTTTTGAGGCAGCTGGCGCTTCCCTGTGTCCCAGTTTCTCATCCACCTGGGTGGCGAAAGCCATCTATGCCTGGGCTAAGATGCTTCGCAAGGGCATCTTGGCTTCAGCTCCCCCAGACGAGTTGGCGGAGTTGGCAGACCAAATTGGTCATGCCGGCAAATACATTCTGGCTGCTTCCTTGGACTCGGCAGGTTGTTCCGCTAGAGCAAGTAGCAACATCGTGGCTATTCGCCGCATCCTTTGGTTGAAGGTGTGGAGCGCAGATACTACTTCCAAAAGATCTTTCACCAACCTAGCCTTCCAGGGCTCTAGGCTCTTTGGGGATAGGCGGGACCAGATAATTTCTGACCCTACTGGGGGCAAGAGTACCTCTCTCCTAAGCGTCTTTTTAGCAGGAAGGGCTCTCGGCCCTTCAGGTCTTTTCGTCCCTTCACAGCCTCAGAATCCTCTTCACAGCAGGAGCGTAGCTCTATTCCACGAGGACGAGAGAAACCTTCTTTCAAGCCCTCTCCTCACTGGAAACCAAAAGGCCATTCCTCTAAGTCCTCTGGGTCCCGTTCTAACAGGTTTCGTTCCAAGTGACGGGTCACCCCCACCTGGAAGGTTTTCCAGGGTGGGAGGCAGATTTCTTTCCTTCAGGGACGCTTGGCTGTCGGTGGTCAGCGATGCCTGGGTCAGGGAGATCGTTACCTCCGGTTACAAGATCGAGTTTTCCTCCCTCCCGGAAAGGCGCTTTTTTTCTTTCTCGCCCTCCAAGGCAGCCGTCCCATGCCCCAGGTTTTCTCCAGGCCGTCTCTTCCCTTCTGGCCGCCGGAGTGATCGTTCCCGTTCCTCCAGGCGAACGATTTTCAGGTTTCTACTCGAATCTTTTCGTGGTCCCGAAAAAAGAATGTTCTCTGCGCCCAATCCTGGACCTCAAAATGCTAAATCGGCACGTTCGGATCCGCCACTTCAGGATGGAGTCCTTACGCTCAGTGATCACTGCGATGGAGCTGTGGGAATTCTTCTGCTCCGTAGACATTCAGGATGCATACCTTCACATCCCTATTTGTCTGCAGCACCAGCGTTTCCTTCGGTTTGCGATCCAGGACGATCACTTCCAGTTTACGGCCCTCCCCTTCGGTCTGGCCTCTCCTCCCAGGGTCTTCACGAAGGTAATGATGACGGTCATGGCCATTCTTCGCTCCAGGGGGATTCTCATAATCCCTTACCTGGACGATTTGTTAATCAAGGGCGCATCCCGCCGAGACTGTGCTCAGAGTCTTCAAGTCACTTTGGACACCCTGACACGTCTGGGCTGGATCATCAACCGGGAGAAGTCCTCCCTAACTCCTTCTCAGCATCTGACCTTTCTGGGCATGGAATTCGACACATATTTGTCCCAGGTGTTCCTCCCGAGGGACAAGTTCTCAGCACTCTGCAAGGGAGTCTGATCCCTAAGGCTCCCAGTTCCCCTTCCTCTTCTATTTTGCATGAGGGTCCTGGGGAAGATGGTCGCCTCCATGGAAGCCGTGCCCTTCAGCCAGTTCCACATTCGCCCTCTTCAACTGTTCCTCCTGTCACTCTGGAACAAAGCCTTTGTCACCCTAGACCATCCTATTCGTCTGCCTCTCCAAGTGAGGCAGTCCCTGACCTGGTGGACTCTGTCTGCCTCAGTCTGCAAAGGAGGTCCTTCTTTCCCCTTCGGTGGCAGGTCATCACCACCGACGCAAGTCTCCTCGGGTGGGGAGCGGTTTTCCTCCGGCACACAGCGCAAGGCTTCTGGAATGCCCAGGAAGCCCTTCCCATCAATCTCCTAGAGATCAGGGCAATCTTCCTTGCCCTCCTCCGCTGGCAGTCTCTTCTGGCAAGTAAGCCCGTTCGCATTCAGTCGGACAACGCCACGGCCATGGCGTACATAAACCATCAGGGCGGGACCCGCAGCAAACAAGTGATGGCGGAGACGGCAAAAATTCTGCGTTGGGCGGAACGTCACGTTCTGCCTCTATCAGCCGTTCATATTCCCGGGGTCGATAATTGGGCAGCCGAATTTCTCAGCATCAGGCGAGTGGTCCCTCCATCCCTCAGTCTTCAATCAAATTTGTCAGCCTTGGGGCTCTCCGGACGTCGATCTCATGGCGTCTCGGGTGAACCACAAACTTCCACGGTTTGTGGGCATATCCAGGGACCCTCTGGCCATCGACTACGACGCCTTGGTGATTCTGTGGTCTCAGTTTCAGCTTCCTTACCTGTTTCCTCCACTTCCCTTACTCCCAAGAGTCGTGAAGAAAATAAAAGCGAAGGGATCCCGGTTATCCTGGTAGCGCCAGACTGGCCAAGGTGCCCTTGGTATGCAGAACTGGTAAACATGCTCGCGGACGCTCCTTGGAGGCTTCCAGACCGTCCGGATCTCCTCTCGCAAGGCCCCCTCTTCCACCAGAGTTCTCAGTCTCTGAGTTTAACAGCATGGCCGTTGAGGCCCCGGTCCTAAGGGAGTCGGGATTCTCTCACCAGGTCATCCAGACCATGATCAGAGCCAGAAAACCAGCTTCTTCCCGCATTTACCACAGGTACTAGAAGGCCTTCTTCAGATGTGGTGAGGAAACGACCGATTTCCTATGTCCTTTTCCCTTCCTTCCCTTCCTTCAATTAGGACTTGATTCGGGTCTTTCCCTCAGTACCTTAAAGGGTCAGGTCTCCGCCCTGTCCATCCTTTTCCAGAGGGACCTGTCTTCCTTGCCTCAAGTAAAGACCTTCCTCCAGGGAGTTGCCCATATGGCTTCCCCTTATCGTTCTCCTTTGGACCCCTGGGACCTTAATCTGGTCCTGAGCGCTCTCCAGTCTGTGCCCTTCGAGCCTCTGCAGGACATCTCCTTTTCCTTCCTTTCTTGGAAAGTGGCCTTCCTGATTGCAGTCACGTCAATTAGGAGGGTCTCTGAGTTGTCGGCCTTATCTTGTCGTTCCCCATTCCTGTTTCTTCATCAGGTCAAGGTAGTTCTCAGACCCGCTCCTTCATTCCTCCCCAAGGTGGTATCATCCTTCCACATTAATGAGGACATCGTTCTTCCTTCATTCTGTCCTTCCCCGATTCATCCTCTGGTGAGGTCTCTTCACAAGCTGGATGTGGTAAGAGCCATCCGGGTCTATCTTTCTAGGACTGCCCCTCTTCGTCCACCCGAGCTGTCGGAGCTTCTTGGGCAGTTCGGCACCAAACTTCGGCACTTCAGATCTGCAAGGCTGCGACTTGGTCGTCCTTGCACACTTTTGCGAGGTTCTACAGGGTTCATACCCAGGCCTCGTCCGATGCAGGCTTAGGTAGGAAGGTTCTGCAGGCGGCGGTGGCTCACCGACCGACCTAGGTCCTTCGTGTTGATAAGTTATTTCCCACCCTTGGGACTGCTTTTGAACGTTCCATGGTTACCTGAGTCCCCCAATGAAGCGATAAAGAAAGAGGGATTTTCTGGTACTCACCGTAAAATCTTTCTTGGAGCCTTCATTGGGGACTCAGCACCCCCTCTGTTTATTAGTTGTACCATGTTGGGCTTAAGAGCCTCTTGTTGGGTTGGTGCATATGTTCGAGTTCCTGTTACTGCTCCTACTGCTTTTTTGCACCAACTGAGGTACTTAGTGCCTGTCGGTGGGTGTATACTGCCGGGGAGGAGCCACTTTTTTCCTTTTTTGCATAGTGTCAGCCTCCTAGCAACCGCATCATACACCCATGGTTACCTGTGTCCCCCAATGAAGGCTCCAAGAAAGAGATTTTACGGTGAGTACCAGAAAATCCCTCTTTTACTGTGTAAACCTACTACCAGATCGTTAATAAATATATTGACGAGAATAGGCCCCAACACCGACCCCTGCGATACCCCACTGGTCACAGCGACCCAGTTAGAGAATATACCATTTATAACCACCCTCTGCTTTCTATCACTAAGCGAGTTACTTACCCATTTACACACATTTTCCTCCAGACCCAGCATTCTCATTTTGTGTACCAATCTCTTGTGTGTCACGGTATCAAACGCTTTGAAAAAATCAAGATGTACCACGTCCAATCACTCACCTTGGTCCAGTCTATAGCTTACCTCTTCATAAAAACTGATTAGATTGGTTTGACAGAAGCGATTCCTCACAAACCCATGCTGATATGGAGATAAACAGTTATTCTCATTGAGATAATCCAGAATAACATCCCTCAGAAACCCTTCACATATTTTACTGTACATCACATGAGAACAGATAAGTACAATTAATTTATTAGGACTGTAATGTCCTTTTGGCTTTTCTTTTATTATCTATATGCATTAATGTGGTACCCAGGTATGCTTTTATCTTATATATTAACTTGAATTTCTATCTGCAATATTCGTGAGCATTATTGTTGTTCTTCTTTGGCACTGCGTGTGGTTGATTTGGACATGGTTTTTTGGTGTTTCAACTGTTGCATGTTTATTTTGGGGGTAATAATTATGTATGGTGCTCTGTTGGATCTATATATTGACAGCATATGATTAGTAACATTACTGTCACGCTGTCTCTGTATACAGGAGGACCGGGGTCTATGCTGACCCTAAGCTGGGGTCCTGACTAATCCCTCTACCTGGAGGTACTGTTGATGGTACAGAGGTCCAGGCCGCCAGCGTAACCCTATCTCCTGTGAATCCCTAACCACTGTAATCTAGTCCTGAGAAGGACCCTGATTACCACCACAGGGAACAGGAAGGTAACTGCCTTCACACACAGTATAAGACAAACGAGACAAGGGGTAAAATAAAAGACCACCTTGCATACAAAACTACCACTACAGAGGGAACACCAACGGGTAAGGAGATAAATAATAAAGCGAGGAGAGGAGAAAACCACAACAGGTACTCTTAGGTTTAGACTTCTCAATACGATCCGCTCTGCTGGTCTGCATGAATGCTTTCACCGACACTTCCCTAGCAGACAGGCAGGTATTTGAAGGAATCCAATTACAACAACATTAATTGCAGCTGAGCGAGGCTGGTCTTGTCCAGCACAGAGAGAGGAAGAATTAACTCTCTCACTGCCGAAAAACACCCAGCACCAGAAACTCAGCTGTGAGAAGTCAGGGTGTGCAATCGCGACGATCTTCGCAGCGACACACCCGTGACAGTACCCCACCTTCTACGAGGGGCCTCCGGACCCTCAGGGCCGGGTTTATCTGGGTGAGTAGTGTGGAAGGCCCGAATCAATCGGTCTGCGTTAATATCCGACGCAGAAACCCACGTCCTCTCCTCAGGACCATACCCCCTCCAATGAACAAGGTACTGAAGGGACCGGCGATTCAGACGTGAATCGATGACTCTCGACACCTGAAACTCCAAGTTACCATTGACCACCACAGGAGGAGGAGGTAAAGGTGAAGGTATCACCGGCGCCACATACTTCTTAAGTAACGATCTGTGGAACACATTATGAATCTTAAATGTAGGAGGGAGGTCAAGACGGAATGCAACCAGATTAATTATAGAACTGATCTTGTATGGCCCGATGAACCTGGGACCCAGTTTCCAGGAGGGAACCTTAAGTTTTATATTCTTGGTAGACAACCATACCAGATCGTTCACACTTAGGTCCGGACCAGACACTCTCCTCCTATCAGCCATACGTTTGTATCGGTTCCCCATAGTACTCAGATTATTCAGCACTCCTCTCCACACTGAAGCAAGTGACGACGAAAATCGTTCCTCCTCAGGAACCCCAGAAGAGCCCCCCCTATTGAAAGTACAAAACGGGGTGAAAACCATATGCCCCAAAAAACGGGGACTTACCAGTGGACTCGCTCCGCCTATTATTTAGAGCAAACTCCACCAGAGGCAAGAAAGAAGCCCAGTCCTCCTGGTTCTCTGACACAAAACACCGGAGATATGTCTCCAAGCTCTGGTTCAGACGCTCTGTCTGACCATTGGTCTGCGGGTGAAAAGCCGATGAAAATGACAACTGCATCCCCTGCCGTGTACAAAATGCTCTCCAGAATTTGGACACAAACTGAGACCCCCGATCCAACACCACATCGGAGGGTACCCCGTGAAGCCTTACAATCTCCCCAATAAACACCTGCTCAAGAGTTTTAGCATTAGGAAGAGCGATAAAATGTGCCATCTTGCTGAACCTGTCCACTACAACGAGTATGACTGTTTTACCCGAAGATGGCGGGAGATCCGTAATGAAGTCCATAGACAGATGAGTCCACAGACGCTCCGGGATCTTCAAAGGTAAGAGGGTCCCCGACGGACGGGTATATGGGGTCTTAGAGCGCGCACAAACCTCGCAGGACGCGACAAAAGTTACCACCTCCCTATGTAAATTAGGCCACCAAAACCGGCGCGAGAGGAGATCCTCAGTTGCTTTACTCCCTGGGTGTCCTGCCAAAGCTGAATTATGGTGTGCCTCGATCACCTTTTGTCGCAACTGATTTGGAACAAACAGTCTCCCTGGAGGTCCTATGGGGGCATCCCCCTGAGCCTCCAATACCTCCTCCTCAAGCTCAGAGCATACTGCCGACACCACCACCCCCTCCTGAAGGACCGGAACCGGGTCCTCCGTATTCCCAGCCCCTGGGAAACAGCGAGATAAGGCGTCCGCCTTAACATTTTTTGACCCAGGACGATATGTGACGACAAAATTAAACCTGGTAAAAAACAACGACCACCTAGCTTGTCTGGGATTCAGACGTTTAGCGGACTCTAAATATAGCAGGTTTTTGTGATCGGTAATGACGGTGACCGGGTGGACTGCCCCCTCCAAAAAATTGACGCCACTCCTCAAAAGCCAACTTAATGGCCAGGAGCTCCCTATTGCCGACATCATAATTCCTCTCAGCGGACGACAATTTTTTAGAGAAGAAGGCGCACGGATGCCATTTACCAGGGACGAACCTTGTGACAATATTGCTCCCACCCCTACCTCGGAAGCGTCCACCTCAACAATGAATGGCTGTGACGCATCAGGCTGAATAAGTATGGGTGCTGAAGCAAAACATTTTTTCAAAGAGGAAAACGCTTGACAAGCCTTGTCAGACCACTTTGAAAAATCCGTCCCTTTTTTAGTCATGTCTGTGAGAGGTTTAACTATGGACGAAAAATTACGAATGAATTTCCAGTAGTAGTTAGCAAACCCCAGGATACGTTGTAATGCCTTAAGATCCTCTGGCAGATCCCACTCAAGAACTGCCCGCATTTTCCCAGGGTCCATACGAAAACCGGATGCAGACACCAGGAATCCTAAAAACTGAAGTTCCTGTACGGCGAACACACACTTCTCACATTTGGCGTACAGTTTATTATCCCGCAAGATCTGCAACACCTGCCTAACATGCTCCTGATGAGACACAAGATCTGGCGAGTAAATTAAGATATCATCCAGATATATGACCACAAACTGTCCCATTAGGTGGCGAAAGATGTCATTTACAAAGTGTTGAAACACCGCCGGGGCAATACTCAGACCAAATGGCATGACAAGGTTCTCATAATGCCCCTCCGGAGTGTTAAACGCCGTCTTCCACTCATACCCCTCCTTCATCCTAATCAGATTGTACGTCCCCCTGAGATCCAACTTAGAGAACCATTTGGCACCCACGATCTGATTGAAGAGATCGGGAATAAGTGGGAGCGGATACGGATCTCGGACCGTAATCCGATTAAGCTCACGGAAATCCAGGCAAGGGCGTAGGCCTCCATCTTTTTTCTTCACAAAGAAGAACCCCGCGGCCACCGGGGAAGATGAAGGTCTAATATGCCCCTTAGCCAGACTCTCTGAAATATAATCCTTCATGGCCTGTCTCTCAGGACCAGAAAGGTTATACAACCTAGATTTCGGTAACTTGGCCCCAGGGAGCAAGTTAACAGAACAGTCATACTCGCGATGAGGAGGTAGTTCTTGACACCCTTTCTCCGAGAATACATCCTCAAAGTCCACCAGAAATGGAGGTAAGGCCCTAGGAGCGACCGCACCAATGACCGTATTCATGCAGTTTTTATTACAGAAATCGCTCCATTGGCTTATCTCTCTCGATTGCTAATTAATAACCGGGTTATGCTTAGTTAGCCAAGGCAGGCCCAGCACTATAGGAGTGGGAAGACCCTCCAACACATAACAAGACAACAGTTCCTTATGTAGCGCCCCCACTTGAAGATCTATGTTATGCACTGCTTGCACAAAACTTCCCTGACCGAGAGGTCTGGCGTCGATCGAGAATATGGGAACGGGTTTAGCCAACCCACTCAATCGCATACCTTGAACCCGGGCAAAGCGAGCATCCACCAGATTAGCCCCGGCCCCACTATCCAGAAGAACAGATATCCTCTCAGTTCTCGCACCCACCACCACCTCCGCCGGTACGAGAAACTGAGACGAACTTAGGGACGAAATACTTACTCCCAGATTGCCGTCCACCACACAATCTGGGATAAATAGTTTTCCGGCGACTTCTCACTCTGCAAAGGACGGGATGGACACCCCTAATAAGATGTCCCTTTTTTCCACAGAAGAAACAACTTCTTGTTTTGTGGCGCCCCACCGATCCCCTCCCCCGGAATGATGTCCCTCCTAATTGCATAGGCTCCTCTGGACTGACCAGGGGAACCTCCGTATAAGGGACCCTTGAGGAAGGTGGAGTCATCACAGGGGCCAAAGTTACCCCGCACCTCTCCCGAAGATGTCTGTCAATACGAATAGCAAGGGCCATAGCGGCTTCCAGTGTCGTGGGAGGGTCATACTGCACCAACACATCTTTTAATTTGTCAGATAAACCTTGACAAAACTGGCTCCTAAGAGCCGGGTCATTCCACTGGGTGTCCGTGGCCCACCTACGGAACTCCGAAGAAAATTCCTCTGCCGGATGATCTCCCTGCTGTATCTTACGTAACTTAGTTTCAGCAAGGGAGGCCCGATTCGGGTCATCATATACAAGACCCAGAGCTGCGAAAAATCTATCCACTGACTGGAGAGCCGGGGAGCCCGGGGAAGAGAGAACGCCCAGGATTGGGGGTCCCCTTGAAGGAGCGAGATGACAATTCCCACCCTTTGATCTTCACTCCCAGATGACCGAGGTCGCAGCCGAAAGTACAATTTACATGCCTCCCGGAAAGCAAAAAATTTGTCCCGCCCTCCAGTGAACCTGTCCGGGAGAGCTACTTTAGGTTCAGGTCTGGCTTGCTCCGGGGGGTACAAAACCTTGGACTTAACGTTCCTCAGTTCCATGGACAAACTCTGCAACTGTTGAGCTAGACTGACTACTGGATCCATGGTGGCTGGGGGGAATCTTTAGTAAGGGTCGGTGAAAATGTCACGCTGTCTCTGTATACAGGAGGACCGGGGTCTATGCTGACCCTAAGCTGGGGTCCTGACTAATCCCTCTACCTGGAGGTACTGTTGATGGTACAGAGGTCCAGGCCGCCAGCGTAACCCTATCTCCTGTGAATCCCTAACCACTGTAATCTAGTCCTGAGAAGGACCCTGATTACCACCACAGGGAACAGGAAGGTAACTGCCTTCACACACAGTATAAGACAAACGAGACAGTACAAGGGGTAAAATAAAAGACCACCTTGCATACAAAACTACCACTACAGAGGGAACACCAACGGGTAAGGAGATAAATAATAAAGCGAGGAGAGGAGAAAACCACAACAGGTACTCTTAGCTTTAGACTTCTCAATACGATCCGCTCTGCTGGTCTGCATGAATGCTTTCACCGACACTTCCCTAGCAGACAGGCAGGTATTTGAAGGAATCCAATTACAACAACATTAATTGCAGCTGAGCGAGGCTGGTCTTGTCCAGCACAGAGAGAGGAAGAATTAACTCTCTCACTGCCGAAAAACACCCAGCACCAGAAACTCAGCTGTGAGAAGTCAGGGTGTGCAATCGCGACGATCTTCGCAGCGACACACCCGTGACAATTACCAGTGGATATTGTATCTACTTATTGTGCGTTATATTTATATCTGAGTGATTTTGTATGTGGCAGTGTGCACTATCTCTTTGCCTTACATGTATGTTTTTTGATTTTTTATTATGCATGTTACATGTACTCTCACCCACATCATATTAACATCTATTGAATAATTATACAGGCCACCTGGCTTTCTGTTTCTAACTATCGTCTTATAGGATGACATAGAAGAGGAGGGACAGCCGTCGGACGAGCGGGGGCGCCATTCTCGTTATCTTAGGGTGCCAACCTCCGCATCTAGTTAGGCGTACAGGTAGTGCTTTTATCTTCAGGGTCAGATCACTCATTTATGCACATCGGCTAAAGGTACTGCCACACTAAGCGATCTCGCTAGCGATCACGATAACGACGCAAGCTAACGAGATCGTTGGTGTGATCGCTTTAAGGTCGCTAGTAGCTGCCAAACTGGACGATCTCATTAACGACGCATCAGCGATCAGCGATCTGTATAACGACTTCGGCGGTCGCTGGGACGTGCCACACAGCATGTATTGTTAAAGATCACGACCTCGATAGGCGTGATTGAGTGCAACCTTTTCCACGCCCCTCAGCACAGATTGGTGGTCACTATTTATGTCATGACTGTTTATCACAGCTCTCTCGCTTTGTCATTGGATGGCCGCGTCATAAAAGACGACGTATCAGCGCTCCTTTCCATTGCTCTCGAGCAGAAGCGGTTCTTTCAAATCTCCAGCATCGTTCCAGTGCGTCCTGCTAACCTTTTGTGCAGCTACTGCGATCCAGTTTGTGCCACTATTGCGTTTCCTGCGATCCAGTCTGCGCCGTTATTTTTTATATTTTTCTTCTGCGATCCAGTCTGTGCCTCTTGCATTTGCTGCGATCCAGGCTGTGCCGTTATATTTTTTGCGATCCAGTTTGTGGCGCTATTGCGTTTCCCTTTTATTTATTTTTTTTCTAGGATCACAAGTCTTGTAAGGTAGGTATTTTTTTTTGTCACATTTAATTTTTAATTTTTTATAAATTTTACAGATCCATTTTTAGATCCCAGCTGTTGTTATCCATTGTTGTCCATCAATGTTTTTTTTTTGCCATTGTTTTTTGTTTGCCATTGTTTTGTTCAGGCACGCCCACCCATCACCACCATTTTATGATCCTAGCTGTTTTTACCGTAGTTGTCCATCTATGACTTTTATTTTGGTCTGCCATTGTTTTCTCCTGCTGCGCCCACCATCACCATTTTATGATACCTGCTGTGTTCTATGTTGTAGGCTATGTGAGCATTTTATTTAACCATTCTGCCGTTCTCACATAATCCTTTTTTTATTACAGATGGCTGATAAGCATGAATTTCTGCGGGAATTCATCGAGATGTACCGCTCGATGCCTTGCCTGTGGAAAATAAAGTCGGCGGATTACTGCAACAGGCTTAAAAAGAAGGACGCGTACCAAAAACTGGTGGAGCTGTGCAAGAAACCGTTATCCCGATGAACCAGCGGATGAGTCATCGGTCAAAAAACGGATTCAGGCCCTCCGCACTGTTTACAAAAAAGAGTTAAATAAAGTCCAAAATTCAACCAAATCTGGAGCCGGGGCCGAAGATGTGTATGTCCCCAAATTGTGGTACTTTGAGCTGTTTTCTTTCACAAGGGACCAAGAAGTACCCAGACAAGCGACTTCCATGTTGGATCTAGACCCAGTGATCCGGCCGGACTCCCCTGTCGTACATGTAAGTACCTTTGTATTAAAACACATTTTAATGTGAAATGTAGAAAAAATGGCTGAATTTATCCCTTCATGTACTGATAATTTATCTATCTCAACGGTTGAGGCCTATCCATTTACAAGTGTCGTTTTCACCTTTTTCCTGTATTTGGGTGTTATAGTGTGAAAATAAATTTCTTTGTCTTTATAAGTGTCGTTTTCACATTTTTGCTGTATTTGGGTATAGTGTGAAGATAAATTTCATTTTCTTTACAAGTGTCGTTTACACATTTTTGCTGTATTTGGGTGTTATAGTGTGAAGATAAATTTCTTTTTCTTTGTGATTTACCATTTGTTTTTTATTCATGCAGGACACAGAAGAGGCTGTCTCCACACCTCCGACTGAAGAAGACAGCATGGCGTTGATCCAAGACGAAGAAGCAGTTGAGCCACCATCCTCATCTGTGCGGAGCCGGCTTACATTTTCAGGAAGGAAAAGGAAGGCTCCCACCTCGGCTACTCCAGAATTGGTTGAAATTGCCAAAAAAGTGCTTACGGCGGAAAAAGAGCAAACAAAAATAACTGGCTTTGCTTACTTCGCTAATGAGAAACTCCCAACACTGGATCCTATACAGCGGATTCATGCAGAGAGACTCATGTTTGAGGTCCTGACTCAAGCGTCATTAGGAAACCTGGATAACAATTATGTTGTCATGCCAAGACCGCAGTACCCGGACTACTCATGGCCGCACAATCCTGTGCCGAACCCAATTGGGATAAATCCTGCAAACCCAAACGTTGTTGCTCCACCTTATTTTTATACACCGCAGAGGCAACGTGGTAATGGCAACGATCCATCTTACCAGCAGCTGTAGTTTTTAAATTTTTTTACAAAAGTTTTTTTGTTGTCTATATTTTTTTTACATTGTTACCTTTTTTAATAAAAATCTTCTTTATCTAATGAATTGTGGTCTTGTATTCTTATTAATGTCAACAATTTTGTTGTCAACTATTAAAATGTTGTATTTTTATTCCATCTACTTGTATCTACTTGTCACACACGGGGACATGGGAGTACCAGCTGTCATAGGAGTTCCAGCATTGGTAAAAAATGTAATGAAAAAAAATTCAAAAATTAACAACATTTCTTTTAAAGGCCCCTGGTCACACTAGTGCTAAAACCTTATACTAAAAAATAATATAGCACAGCTGCGTAGATAAACTTAAAATATATCATATATATTTGTGATTAATATATATTTTTTTCATATATATATTTTTTTTAAATATATAGTTTTTTTTGGGTAACAATATTAAACAATAACAATACAATAAAAAATAAAAATAATAAAACAAAATATTAAGACTGCACACCCGTTTGGAGGACAGCCAACAATTTAAAAAAATAAAAAATACAAATGATAATAAAAAAAAAAAATTACTGAGGGCCCCGGAGTCCAGCCACAACCCTCTCCAGCATCACCCCGTGGTCATGCAGTGCAGCCATGGCGCTGTTCATTGCTGTCACTGCGGTCTGCATTTTCGCCATCAGCCTGCGGTGTGACAGCAACAGGTCCTGGGCAGTGGGGATTTCTGTGGAGGTAATGGTAACAGTTAATAGTGAATTCTGTTGCAACATCAACATGTACATGTTATGTTTGTTAACACTTACGGTTTTCCTCAGAGGACCCGCTTACTGCCCACCCAGAACCTGTTGCTCCGCCGGCTAGGGAAACAGAAAAAAAAAATATATATCACAACAGCCATTACACATAAGACCTAACAAAGTTCTCAAACTTGTCTGAAGCTTATATAATGTGCGTAAATTACCTGATGGGGAGCCTGCATCAGTGTCACGGGGTGACACTGGAGAGAAGGTGGAGGGGTAGCTGGGGACGCTGGAGCTGGTGAAGGTGGTGCTGTAAATGAAATATACAATTCAGTCAAATAATCCTTCTACTAACCCCGTCACTGCCAGTACTTCCATCAATGCCTGTAAACCCCCTCACGACTGATACTCCCATCACTACTGGTACTCCCGTTACTGCGAGTACTTCCAACAATGCCTGTAAACCCCTCACTACTGATACTCCCATAATGGTACTCCCGTTACTGCCAGTACTTCCATCAATGCCTGTAAACCCCCTCACTACTTATACTCCCATCACTGCGGGCGCATTGATATAGGTAGATAACCCACAAAACATAACCTCTCCAGATACCCTCATCAATACTCACTCAGAGGCCTGCGTAACTGGGCCCGGATGCTGGCGACCCTCTCGCTGGAGCGGTATCGGAGGTCCGCCAGCTTTTTGCGGATCTGGGTGGTGGTCCGCTGCACTCCAAAGCGTCTCGCCAGGCCCCGCTGGATTTTCCGCAGGCATACCTTTTTGTGGCGCATAGGATGCGCCACAGGTAGCCTGCAGTTATAATCCCACAGGTCTGTTTTTTTAATTAAAAACGGACCTCATCATCTGTCCACTTTGTGCCTCGCTGTCTCGCCGCCATTTTAAACAACAACACATTGGGGAACGCCAGCGCCATGACGTCACAGCGTGCGGCCGCACTCGCGACGCAAAACGCTATTGCGATCACAAAGTGACCGCAGCAGCCATGCGCCCCAGCCACGCACAGATATGAGACGCTGTTGCGATCGCAAGATAATGGTTCCAAGCTAGGCGATCGCAATGGCGTCTCATATCTGATTGCCGTATGTGGAGTCTGATTGCCGTATGTGGAGTCGGGAAGGAATTTTTTTCCCCAATGTGAAGCTTACTGTTTGCCACTTGTTTTTTTTTTGCCTTCCTCTGGATCAACATGTTAGGGCAGGTTAGGATAGTATATGGGTTGAACTAGATGGACTTAAAGTCTTCCTTCAACCTTAATAACTATAACTATAATCTGTGCATGGCTGGGGCACCATGTGAGAATCGTCACCTTGCGATCACAGTGGCGTCTCATATCTGTGCATAGATGGGGCACCATGTGAGAATCGTCACCTTGCAATCACAGTGGCGTCGCATATCTGTGCATAGATGGGGCACCATGTGAGAATCGTCACCTTGCGATCACAGTGGCGTCGCATATCTGTGCATAGATGGGGCACCATGTGAGAATCGTCACCTTGCGATCGCAGTGGCGTCTTGTGTCGGATTTGAGAACGCAAGTGTGACACAAAGGATTCCCTGGTGAATGTTGACCTTTACCTCCCAATTTTTTTTTTTATTTTTATCACAATTTTTTATCTCTCATATATGACTAAAAATATATATTATATCATAGAATCATAGAATCATAGAATCATAGAATGGTAGAGTTGGAAGGGACCTCCTGGGTCATCTGGTCCAACCCCCTGCTCAAAGCAGGATTCTCTAAATCATCCCAGACAGATGTCTATCCAGCCTCTGTTTGAAGACTTCCATTGAAGGAGAACTCACCACCTCTTGTGGCAGCCTGTTCCACTCATTGATCACCCTAACTGTCAAAAAGTTTTTTCTAATATCTAATCTGTGTCTCCTCCCATTCAGTTTCATCCCATTGCTTCTAGTCTTTCCTTGCGCAAATGAGAATAAAGATGATCCTTCTATAATGTGACAGCCCTTGAGATATTTGTAGACAGCTATTAAGTCTCCTCTCAGTCTTCTTTTTTGCAAGCTAAACATTCCCAAATCCTGCAACCGTTCCTCATAGGACATGGTTTGCAGACCGGTCACCATCCTGGTGGCTCTTCTCTGAACTTGCTCCAGTTTGTTGATGTCTTTTTTAAAATGTGGTGCCCAAAACTGGACACAGTATTCCAGATGAGGTCTGACCAAAGAGGAGTAGAGGGCAATAATGACCTCACGTGATCTAGACTGTATGCTTCTGTTGATACATCCTAGAATTGCATTTGCCTTTTTTGCTGCTGCATCACACTGTTGACTCATGTTAAGTCTGTGATCAATTAGTATACCCAAGTCTTTTTCACATGTGCTGTTACTTAGTCCTATTCCTCCCATTTTGTATATGCTTTTTTCATTTTTATTGCCCAGATGTAGTACTTTGCATTTTTCCCTGTTAAAATCCATTCTGTTAGTTGCTGCCCACTGCTCCAGTTTATGTATATCTTTTTGAATCCTCTCTCTCTCTTCTCTAGTATTAGCTACCCCTCCTAGCTTTGTGTCATCAGCAAATTTGATCAGTTTACCCTCAATTCCTTCATCTAAATCATTGATAAAGATGATAAAGATGATATATTTAAACTTTATATACGCAGCTGTGGTGTATTATTTGTTATTTTTAATTATAAGGTTTGAACGCTAGTGTGACCATGGGCCATTAAAATAATTGTAAATTTTTGAAATTTTTTATTTTTATTTTTTTAACAATGAACTCCTATGACTGCTGGTACTCACATGACCCCGTGTGTGACAAGTGGATACAATGTAAAAAAAATATATAGACAACAAAAAACATTAGAAAAGATTTTAAAAACTACAGCTGCTGGTAACATGTCTCGTTGCCATCCCCGCCATCCCCATTACTCCCCTCCCCACATCTCACCCATCATTAGCCCTTCTCCCATATTGGTAAAATAATTGATAATAACACAAATGCATTTTTAAAATAAAACATTTTTATTATAAAAATATAGTTAAAAAAAGACAAAAGTAAAACATTCTCAAAATCAAACTATATCTGATGCTGCCAACTCACTGCACCAGGCCCATTAAAGTATTGGCAGTACTTGTCTCGGCCGGCCTTCGCATCATCCTTGCTCCTGCCTTGATTGACAGGTTGAAGGCCTGCAATAGCGGGATCATTGTCACGCCATTCTCCAAGCACCACGTCACCATTGCTGTCCGAGTCCATGAAGCCTGGCGGACTGTAAGTACCAGCATCGCGTTTTCTTAGAAAATTGTGCAGCACACAACAGGCCAACACCACAGAGTCTATCGATTCCAGCTTCATGTTGATAGGTGTGTGAAAAACCCTGAAGCGGTTGGCCATTATACCGAAGGCATTCTCCACAACGCGCCGTGCCCTAGACAGTCTGTAATTAAAAATCTGCCTTTCCCCTATCAAAATCTTTTGTGGGTATGGTTTCACAAGATGCTCATGAAGGGGGAAGGCTTCATCGCCCACAAACACAAAGTTTAGGTTGGCGGTGGTGTCCATGTTGGTTGTCAAGTTAAGTTTATTATTAAACAACCGTTCACCAAAACTTGTGTGCTCCAAAACGCCACCGTCAGAAACCCTTCCATTAATGCCAACATCAACGTTTATAAATTCATAATTGGCATTAACAAGGGCCATGAGGATCATGCTGAAGTAGCCCTTGTAATTATAAAAATAGGATCCGCTGTTGGCTGGTTGCGTGATCCGCACATGTTTGCCATCCAAGGCACCACCACAGTTTGGGAACTGCCAAATCCTTTCAAAATCAGAGGCAATTATTTGCCATTCCGCCACAGATTTGGGAAAAGGCATGTAGCTCCGTAAACTGCGGACGATGGTGTTGCATGTCTCCGGAATTAGTATGCCAAGCAGCGATCGAGAAACTGCAGCAGAAAATTGCAAGTCTTTCATTGAACGTCCGGTTGCCAGAAATCGCAGCGTTACTGCCAAACGTTCCTCTGCTGAAACAGCTGCACGCATCCGGGTATCCTGCCGTTCAATGAGTGGCCTCACAGCTTCCAGTAGGAGCTTGAATGAATCCTCCGACATCCGTAGATAATTCCGGAAATCCTGCGGATTCTTCTCCTGCAACTCCCTCACTAGATGCATGTGGGTGAATTTGGACCTCTGCTCCAGCCATTCTCTAGTCCACATGCGACGCTTTCGTTTGGAGCGCCTCTCTTCCACCCATGCCTCTTCTTGTCGATCTGCCTCCATTGATAATGCAACTGCCACAATCACACGCTCCGCGGTGGACAGGTTCATTATGTGCAACCTGTACGGTATAGAAGAGAAAAGTTAATTACTATTACTAATGTGTTTAAAAAAAATGAAATAAATAATAAAATAAAAAAAATAAAAAAGTGTTTTCAGTTAACATTTAAAAAACAGTTTACAAAAGCCTAAAATGGTGGGGGGTGTAAAATAAATAAAGCAGACAAAAATAAAAGGTCAAAAAAACGCATCACACAACATCACAAACAATATGTACCTTGAATCCAAATAGCCAGAAGATCCAAATCCAAATGGCAAAGATGAAGCGCTCTAGCGACTCAGACAGGATCGCAAAACCCACACTCCTCGCAACAATGCACAAAGGGACACTGTAGCGACTCAAACTGGATCGCAAAACTCCTGTAGCGACTCAAACAGGATCTCAAAACTCCGACACACGATACTATCCTCGCAACAATGCACAAAGCACCGTTGGAGTCACCACAAAGCGCTCTGAAAACAATGGATGGGGGCGCAGTTTTTATTGCTGAGGTGATGTTGTGGTCACCAATCGGAGCTGAAAGGGCGTTACTAAAGAAATCCCAGTCCCGCCTGCGCCGCTGACTAATGCGTCGTCAACGAGGTCGCACATTGTTCACAAAAGGTGCCAAACACAGCGATTCAGGCTCACCAGCGGGACGCCAACGATCAAAATACGGCCCAAACCGTTCGTGCATGACCAACGACATCACAGCAGGGGCCACATCGCTGCTACATGCCACACACAGCGACGTCGCTAACGAGATCGCTAAATAGTGACGTAGTAGCGATCTCGTTAGCGATCTCGTTAGCGATCTCGCTTAGTGTGGCATACCCTTAAGTGAGATTGTTGATCCTACTGAGCACTTTATCTTCACCCCTCTAGGGTTAATTTTATTTAGGTTTTTCAGGATTTTTTTCTTAAGGGCTTATCTCTACATGTATTTATCTTCCAAGCAGGGATAGAACTAGCCAGATGATATATATATATTTTTTTTACCTTTTTCCAAATAATTTTATTAACATGTTCAAGAATAAACAAAAAAACAAGACAGTCATTGCAAGTATAACATTAAAGCAGTTACATGAAACATCCATGTTATGAATATATAACACAATAAACAATACTAACATTATAAACTTAATGGGAGTATTTCCAGCTAGCGATACCATTTTTAAGAGAATTTATGATAACAATTATTCAATAGAGCTAATTTCTGGTCATAAGATCTATGAAGAGATAATGTATCGATAACTTCTTGTGAAGAGGGAATTCTAGAGGACTTCCAAATAAGGGCAACATTAATTTTGGCAACTAGTAGTAAATGTAAAATAAGTTTTCTTAGGGGCGGATCTATTTATTCTGAATGTAAAGAAAGAAGGGCCAGTTGGGGAGACAAGGAAAACTGCGGTTTCTTCTGAAGGGTTGCAATAAGAGAAGATATTTCACTCCAAAAGGTCTAACACGTGGACACGACCAAAATAAATGAAGAAGCCTTCCGTATTGCCTGCAGTCTCTCCAGTAAAGAGGGGAATTGGTTGAGCTAATAAATGCAAATCTAGAAGGGGAATAATACCATCTAGATATTGTTTTAAAATATACCTCCTGGAGCGCCATAGATATGGTGGAGGAGTAAGTTAGAGAGATAGCTTGTTCCCAATCTTCAATCTCTATTGAAATATTCAAATTTGTTTTCCATTTGATCATATACAGGGATTAAATAAATTTAAAGTCTTTATTGAACCACTGGTATATATACTGAGTGGTCCAAAATATTTTATGACCCAAATTACTTAGAACATTAATCGCAGGCTCCGAAAGAGGAGGATTATTTTGAATAAATGGTCTTATATGGTCTTTCAGAATAATAAACTTCATGAAAGCAGACCGAGGAATGTTAAATCTATTTTGGAGGTAAGCAAATGAAAAAAACTGATTGCCATCATAAATATCCTGTACCCTGGAGATTCCCCAATCTGCCCATTCTGGATTCATGTCAAACGTATTGATAGTACTTACAAAAGAAAGAGGAAGTCTCCGCAGGAGTTCCGATTTAAGGGAATCGCTGACGATAATTAATTGTTTTGCTCTGGATTTGAATTAGGTTTGGGGATAAGGATATTTGTAGCTTTCAAATTTTCTTAAGGAAATGAACCTATAGAATCAGCCGCATTAAAAAATTTGGTTACGTGGGGAACCAGGATTTCACTAAATGATTTATAATAATTGTTATTATAACCATCTGGGCCAGGGACTTTGTATGATTGCTGTTGTTGAATTGTTTTATTAATTTTATCTTCTATAAAAGGGGTAGCCACCAGGTCTGAATCTGAGGAGTTGAGTTTTGGCAGATTAACCCTTCACCCCCAAGGGTGGTTTGCACGTTAATGACCGGGCCAATTTTTACAATTCTGACCACTGTCTCTTTATGAGGTTATAACTCTGGAACGCTTCAACGGATCTGCGCGATTCTGAGATTTTTTCTCGTGACATATTGTACTTCACTGTTAGTGGTAAAATTTCTTCCATATAACTTGCGTTTATTTTTGAAAAAAATGCAAATATGGCGAAAATTTTGAAAATTTTGCAATTTTCAAACTTTGAATTTTTATTCCCTTAAAACAGAGAAATATATCACACAAAATAGTTAAGAATTAACATTTCCCACATGTCTACTTTACATCAGTACAATTTTGGAACCAAAATTTTTTTTGTTAGGAAGTTATAAGGGTTAAAAGTTGACCAGCGATTTCTCATTTTTACAACAAAATTTACAAAGCCATTTTTTTTAGGGACCACCTCACATTTGAAGTCACTTTGAGGGGTCTATATGGCAGAAAATACCCAAAAGTGACACCATTCTAAAAACTGCACCCCTCAAGGTACTCAAAACCACATTCAAGAAGTTTATTAACCCTTCAGGTGCTTCACAGGAACTAAAGCAACGTGGAAGGAAAAAATGAATATTTAACTTTTTAGCCACAAAAATGATCTTTTACAAACTTTTTTTTTATTTTCACAAGGGTAAAAGGAGATAATGGACAGATAAGGTTGTTGTGCAATTTCTCCTGAGTACGCCAATACCCCATATGTGGGGGGAAACCACTGTTTGGGCACACGGCAGAGCTCGTAAGGGAAGGAGCGCCGTTTGACTTTTTGAAACTAAAATTGGCTGGAATTGAGATTGGACGCCATGTCGCGTTTGGAGAACCTCTGATGCACCTAAACAGTGGAAACCCCCCACAAGTGACACCATTTTGGAAACTAGACCCCCTAAGGTATTTATCTAGATCTGTTGTGAGCACTTTGAACCCCCAAGTGTTTCACAAAAGTTTATAATGCCTGGGTGTGAAAAAAAAAAAACAATTTTCCACAAAAATGATTTTTTAGTCCCAAATTTTTGAATTTTCCCAAGGAAATTGGACCCCAAAAGTTGTTGTCCAATTTGTCCTGAGTACGCTGATACCCCATATGTGGGGGGGGGGAACTGTTTGGGCGCACGGCAGGGCTTGGAAAGGAAGTAGTAACGTTTTGGAATGCAGACGTTGATGGGGTCATGTTCCGTTTGCAGTGCCCCAGATGAGCCTAAACAGTGGAAACCCCCACAAGTGACACCAGTTTGGAAACTAGACCCCCTAAGGAACTTATCTAGATCTTTGGTGAGCACTTTGAACCCCCAAGTGCTTCACACAAGTTTATAATGCCCGGGCATGAAAATAAAAAATCCTATTTTTTCCCACAAAAATTATCTTTTAGTCACTATTTTTTTATTTTCCCAAGGGTAACAGGAGAAATTGGACCACATAAGTTGTTGTCCAATTTGTCCTGAGTACGCTGATACCCCACATGTGGGGGGAACCACTGTTTGGGCGCACGACAGAGCTCGAAAGGGAAGGAGCACCATTTGACTTTTTCCAACCAAAATTGGCTGGAATTGAGATTGGATGCCATGTTGCATTTGGAGAGCCCCTGATGTGCCTAAACAGTGGAAGCCCCCCACAAGTGACCCCATTTGGGAAACTAGACCCCCTAAGGAACTTATCTAGATCTTTGGTGAGCAATTTGAACCCCCAAGTGCTTCACACAAGTTTATAACGTAGAGCCGTAAAATTTAAAAATCATATTTTTTCCACAAAAATGATCTTTTCACCCTAATTTTTATTTTTCCAAGGGTAACAAGACTCCAAAAGTTATTGTGCAATTTGTCCTGAGTGCGCTGATACCCCATATGTGGGAGTAAACCACTGTTTGGGTGCATGGCAGAGTATGGAAGGGAAGGAGCGCCGTCTGACTTTTTCAACGCAGAATTGGCTGGACGCCATGTCGTGTTTGGAGAGCTCCTGATCTGCCTAAACAGTGGAAACCCCCATAAATGACACCATTTTGGAAACTAGACCCCTCAAGGAACTTATCTAGATGTGTGGTGAGAACTTTGAACCTCCAGGTGTTTCACTAAAGTTTATAACGTACAAAAATGATTTTTTCGCCCCCAATATTTTATTTTCACATGGGTAACAGAAGAAATTGGAACCCAAAAGTTGTCCAATTTGTCCTGAGTACGCTGATACCCAATATGTGGGAGAAAACTACTGTATGGGCACACGTCGGGGCTCGGAAGGGAAGTAGTGACGTTTTGGATTGCAGACTTGGATGGAATGGTCTGGGGGCGTCATGTCGCATTTGGAGAGCCCCTGATGCACCTAAACAGTGAAAAAACCCCCACAAGTGACCCCATTTTGGCAAATAGACCCCACAAGGAACTTATCTAGATGTGTGGTGAGCACTTTGAACCCCGAAGTGCTTCACAGAAGTTTATAACGTACAGCCGTAAAAATAAAAAATGTTTTTTTTTTTACAAAAATGATTTTTTTGCCCCCAATATTTTATTTTCACAAGGGTAACAGGAGAAATTGGACCCCAAAAGTTGTTGTCCAATTTGTCCTGAGTACGCTGATACCCAATATGTGGGAGAAAACTACTGTATGGGCGCACGTCAGGGCTCGGAAGGGAAGTAGTGACATTTTGGATTGCAGACTTTGATGGAATGGTCTGGGGGCGTCATGTCGCATTTGGAGAGCCCCTGATGCACCTAAACAGTGGAAACCCCCCGCAAGTGACCCCATTTTGGAAAATAGACCCCACAAGGAACTTATCTAGATGTGTGGTGAGCACTTTGAACCCCGAAGTGCTTCACAAAAGTTTATAATGCACAGCCGTAAAAATAAAAAATCTTTTTTTTTTGCAAAAATGTTTTTTTTCGCCCCAATATTTTATTTTCACAAAGGTAACAGGAGAAATTGGACTCCAAAAGTTGTTGTCCAATTTGTCCTGAGTACGCTGATACCCAATATGTGGGAGAAAACTACTGTATGGGTACACGTTGGGGCTCGGAAGGGAAGTAGTGACGTTTTGGATTGCAGACTTTGATGGAATGGTCTGGGGGCGTCATGTCGCATTTGGAGAGCCCCTGATGCGCCTAAACAGTGGAAATCCCCAACAAGTGACCCCATTTTGGCAAATAGACCCCACAAGGAACTTATCTAGATGTGTGGTGAGCGCTATGAAGCCCCAAGTGCTTCACAGAAGTTTATAATGTACAGCCGTAAAAACAAAAAAATCATTTTTTTTTTTACAAAAATGATATTTTCGCCCCCAGTTTTTTATTTTCCCAAGGGTAACAGAAGAAATAGGACAAATTGCACAATAACTCTTGGGGTCCAGAGTACGCTGATACCCCATATGTGGGGATAAACTACTGTTTGGACGCATGGCAGAGCTCAGAAGTGAAGGAGCACCGTTTGACTTTTTCAACGCAGAATTGGCTGGAATTGAGATCAGACGCCATGTCACATATGGAGAGCCCCTGATGTGCCTAAACAGTGGAAACCCCCCAATTCTAACTCCAACCCTAACCCCAACACACCCCTAACCCTAGTCCCAACCCTAACCACAAACCTAACCCTAACACACCCCTTATCCCAACCCTAACCCTAATCCTAACTTTAGCGCCAACCCTAACCATAACTTTAGCCGCAACCCTAAGCCTAATGGGAAAATGGAATAAATTCATTTTTTTTATTTTATTTTTTTTCCCTAACTAAGGGGGTGATAAAGGGGGTCTGATTTACTATTTATAGCGGGTTTTTATGATTGGCAGCTGTCACGCTAAAAGACGCTTTTTATTGCAAAAAATAGTTTTTTGCATCGCCACATTTTGAGAGCTATAATTTTTGCATATTTTGGCCCACAGAGTCATGTGAGGTCTTATTTTTTGCGGTACGAGTTGACGTTTTTATTGTACCATTTTTGAGCACGTGACATTTTTTGATCGCTTTTTATTTTGATTTTTGGGAAGTTAGAATGAACAAAAATCAGCAATTCATGAATTTCTTTTGGGGGAGGCGTTTATACCGTTCCGCGTGTGGTAAAATTGATAAAGCACTTTTATTCTTCGGGTCAGTATGATTACGGCGATACCTCATTTATATCATTTTTTTAGGTTTTGGCGCTTTTATAGAATAAAAACAATTTTATATAAAAAATCATTATTTTTGCATCGCTTTATTCTGCGAGCTATAACTTTTTTATTTTTTCGCTGATGATGCTGTATTGCGGCCCGTTTTTTGCGGGACAAGATGACGTTTTCAGCGGTACCATGTTTATTTATATCGGTCTTTTTGATCGCGTGTTATTCCACTTTTTGTTCGGTGGTATGATGATAAAGCATTGATTTTTTTTTTTTTTTTTAAGGGATTCGCTAAAGGGGTTAACTAGTGGGACAGTTTTATAGGGGGGGTCGTTACGGACGTGGCGATACCAAATATGTGTACTTTTATTGTTTTGTTTTTTTTATTTACAGGAAGAAATGAATTTATTGGGGAATATTTTTTTTTTTTTTTTTATTTTGGATTTTTTTTTTAAAACATGTTTATTTTTATTTTTTTAACTTTTTTACTTTGTCCCAGGGTGGGACATCACTGTATTTTAGCAGATCGCTGTGTGACAGTGTGCACAGCACACTGTCACACCAGCGATCGCACAGGCAGCGCTGCAGGCTTCTCAGTGCCTGCTCTCAGCAGGCACTGAGGAAGCCGCCTCCCTCCAGGACCCCGGCGCCATCTTGGATCTGGGTCCTGGGAGGGAGGAAGCCCTCAGAACAGCGCGATCACATCGCGCTGGTCTGAGGGTCTCAGGGGGGCGCGCAGGGAGCCCTCTCCCTGCGCGATGCTCCCCTGTGCCCCCAGTACACCGCGATCATGTTTGATCGCGGTGTGTTAGGGGTTAATGTGCCGGGAGCGGTCCGTGACCGCTCCTGACACACAGTCACGGGTGTCAACTGTGATAATCAGCTGACACCCGGCGGCGATTAGCTGCGCTCCCTCCGGGAGCGCAGCTGATCGCCTATGACGTACTATCCCGTCCATGGTCAGATTGTCACGGGTTTTATGGATGGGATAGTACGTCTGATGTCAGAGAGGGGTTAATCGAAGATAAGAAGTTGTGGATAGATTGCACATCGGGAACTGGAAGAGAAGGATCAGAGTGTAAGTTATATAAACGTGCAAAATACTTTGCAAATTCTTTAGCTATATCCTGCGGGTGGGTCAGAAAGGTTCCCGTAAGGGCTCATACTCACTAGCTGGAAAAAAATCGGTCCGTTTTCTGCAGGAAAAAAACGGTACATTTGTTGTAAAAAGGCATGCGATTTTGATGCGATTTTAAATAGCACCATGCGTTTTCCATGCGATTTACATGCGATTTTTATGCGATTTTTTTTTCCATGACATAACCACAAATTAAGGTTAAACCACTTGTCTGACACCTATATAAAGCTATTTATCTACATATGGCATTGATTCATTTGGTTTTTGTCCTGTGTGTTTTGCTATTCCAAACAAGCATGGCAGCAACTTTTTGGAACATACAAGTTTACAGCTCTATTTTGCACAAAAAATAGCAAAAAAAACGGATGGTGCGTTTTCTGTGCGTTTTCTGTGCGTTTTTTAATCGCACCCATTGACTTGCATTTGGCGATTTTCATCCCAAAATCGCATCAAATCGCAGCATGCTGTGATTTTTTTCTCACAACAATATCTGATGAGAAAAAAATCGCAAATGAGAACTCACCCATTGACTAACATTGGTCAGATTTGCATCCGATTTTTTATCGTCTGATTTTCATCCGTTTTCGGCGCCAGTGAGTATGAGGCCTAAGGGTAGTAATTTTGTCAATTTTAGGCCTCATACTCACTGGCGCCGAAAACGGATGCAAATCTGACCAATGTTAGTCAATGGGTGAGTTCTCATTTGCGATTTTTTTCTCATCAGATATTGTTGTGAGAAAAAAATCGCAGCATGCTGCGATTTGATGCGATTTTGGGATGAAAATCACCAATGCAAGTCAATGGGTGCGATTAAAAAACGATTTATGTCCATCTGTGCACCTAAAGCAACTAGATAATTGATAAACAATAGTAGATGCAATAAGTAGTCTCAAAATAAACTAAAAATCCTTTGTTTTACTCAAAAAATGGCTGTAGATTAGTATAAAAGGCTAACGGGTCATTTTTGACCCGAACATAACAAGTGTATAAAAAACTGTAGCGCAAAAAGTAAAGCACCGAAAAAAATAAATAAAGTACCCTTAGTATGAACCCCGTAAATTAGGAAAATAGAAGAACCACAAGTTTCAAAATCAAAAAATGAATGAATAAAATAATATCTAATTTCCAAAACGGGTCATTTTTGACCCGAACAGAACAGCAGGGTTAAAGTAATTTTTAAGAGTCTGGGATATTTCTTCATGTTGTCTAGGATTTTGAAAAATAGAGGCATTGCATTTCCATAGATATTGGTTATTTACAGTGTCCTTCCATCAACTTGGCTTTTACAGGGGCATGATCCGATATGGATTTATCTCCTATAGAAATCGAAGAAAATCTAGGGAGGGAGAATACATCTGACAATATCAGGTCAATTCGTGAGGCTGAGAAGTGAGAATCAGAAAAATATGAGTATTCTCTCGAAGTAGAATTTAAACATCTGAAAATGTCAAAAAGTTAATTCTGAATGATCCAGTTATTGAGTGAAGGGGACTTAAGTCTGTTTGTGGAAGAGGAATCAAGAAAATTATCAGGGACCATATTGAAATCACCCAAGATTAAGAGAATGCCTTTCTTAATTACATCAAGTTTTTTCATCAATTTGTTTAAGAATTTAATTTGACCCTTATTTGGAACGTAAACATTCACAATTGTATAAATTTGTGAATTTAACTTACAAATTAGGACATGAAAATGACCATTCTTATCATTTAGTTCCTCCAAAAATTCAAATGATAGGGAGTTCCTAACCAAAGTAATAACACCCGCCTTCTTAAAGGGGTTAGAGGATTCGAAATAATGTGGGTAATATTTCATGCTAAAGGTAGGATGATTATTCAGTTTAAATTTAGTTTCTTGCAAACAAACCACCTCTGCAAAGGATTTATTTATTTCTCTTTGGATAGAAAAACGCTTATTTGGGCTATTGAGATACCCTCACATTGTAGGAAAATAGGTTAAGCACCATGTTAGAAAAGTTAGTATTGGCAAGCTCTCGCTGGCTGGAAAGACTAACAAAGAAAATAAACTACTTACACTAAAACTATAGAAAGAAAACTATAACTACACAACACCAAACTACTAGAGGGAAACCAATAAAATGGCTCTCCTGCTTGCACGGGGGGAAAAGTCCATGAGGTGCGAAACCAAGGAGACCTCCTCCGGTACAATGATTGCCTAGCTCTATTACATTCCTAGAGTAAACAAGTCATGGGTTTCCGAGGGACCGTTCTTGTCAGACTAATCTGATAAGCTTTATGAAGAGGTAAGTTCCGGACTGGACTAAGGGAAATCAGTAGACGTGGTCTATATGGACTTTTCAAAAGCTTTTGATGTGGTGCCACACAAAAGGTTGATACATAAAATGAGAACAATGGGATAGGGGAAAATATGTGTAAGTGGGTTAAGAACTGGCTCAGGGATAGGAAACAAAGGGTGGTTATTAATGGAGCACACTCCGACTGGGTCGCGGTTAGCAGTGGGGTACCACAGGGGTCAGTATTGGGGCCGCTTCTCTTTAACATATTTATTAATGACCTTGTAGGGGGCATAGAGAGTAGTATTTCAATATTTGCAGATGACACTAAACTCTGCAGGGTAATCAATACAGAGGAGGACAATTTTATATTACAGGAGGATTTATGTAAACTAGAAGCTTGGGCTGATAAATGGCAAATGAGCTTTAATGGGGATAAATGTAAGGTCATTCACTTGGGTAGAACAAACAAGATGTATAATTATGTGCTTAATTGTAAAACACTGGGCAAAACTGTCACTGAAAAAGACCTGGGTGTATGGGTGGATGACAAACTCACATTTAGTGGCCAGTGTCAGGCAACTGCTGCAAAGGCAATTAAAATAATGGGATGCATTAAAAGAGGCATAGATGCTCATGAGGAGAACATAATTTTACCTCTATACAAGTCACTAGTGTGACCACACTTAGAATACTGTGTACAGTTCTGGTCTCCGGTGTATAAGAAGGACATAGCTGAACTGGAGCGGGTGCAGAGAAGAGCGACAAAGGTTATTAGAGAACTGGGGAGTCTGCAATACCAAGACAGGTTATTACACTTGGGGTTATTTAGTTTGGAAAAATGAAGGCTTAGGGGTGATCTTATTACAATGTATAAATATATGAGGGGACAGTACAAAGACCTTTCTAATGATCTTTTTACTCTTAGACCTGTGACGGGACAAGGGGGCATCCTCTACGTCTGGAGGAAAGAAGGTTTAAGCATAATCACAGACGCAGATTCTTTACTGTAAGAGCAGTGAGACTATAGAACTCTCTGCATGTAATGTTGTGATGAGTGATTCGCTGCTAAAATTTAAGAAGGGACTGGATGCCTTTCTTGAAAAGTATAATATTACAGGCTATATTCACTAGTTTCCTAGATATTGCGTTGATCCAGGGAGCTAGTCTGATTGCCGTATGTGGAGTCGGGAAGGAATTTTTTTCCCCAATGTGAAGCTTACTGTTTGCCACATGGGTTTTTTTTGCTTTCCTCTGGATCAACATGTTAGGGCAGGTTAGGATAGGATATGGGTTGAACTAGATGGACTTAAAGTTTTCCTTCAACTTTAATAACTATGTTACTATGTTACTACTGTAAGTAAGAGTAAAATACAGTGTCTGTACTTATTAGACAAAGCAATATACCCAGTTAGTCATTTCAAGACCTGGCGTATAGGCTTCATTCATAGAATAAAGAAGTAAGTAAAAGAAAATACAACAATTGTGCCTATTAGACACAGCAATATACCCAGTTTGTCAGTTTATGACCTGGCGTATAAGCTTCAATTGACATGGCTTCGGCCTGTAGAAGTAGGGGTATGAGTGGGTGAAATAATACAATTTGATTTCAGAAATTTGAGTCCATCTTCATGGGTAAATAAGATTGTGGTTTTACCCCTAAAATTTAAAATGAGTTTAAGAGGAAAACCCCACATATAGGGGATTTCTTTATCTCGCAGTATGGACGTGAGCGTCTTAAATTGTTTCCGTCCCTCTATGGTCTCTTTGGTCAAATCAGCAAATAATTTGAGATGTTGATAGGGTTCTGGGAATACCTTTTTATTCTGACCAAATTTTGTATCTTCTCTTTTATATTGTAGAGATGAATTCTCATTATTACATCCCTAGGTAACTCTTTAGGGACAGATTGTGGCTTGGGGAGTCGGTGAATGCGATCTATGATTAGATCGGCCTCAGAAAGATTCAGGATAATTTTTCTAAATATTCCTTTAACAAAATCTGGGAGTTTAATAGGAGAAATATCCTCAGATATGCCTCTAATGTTAATATTGTTTTGACGAGATCTATCCTCCAAATCTGCCAATTTGAGTTTCAGGTGTTGTAGTTCTGACTTAGAGTCAGCTTTTTCTTTTAAAATCAATGTATTCTTCTTTTCCAACTCTCCTATTTTTTCCTCGAGGGTTTTCAACCGGGAATTGAAAATATCATAAGTCTCATGAAAGATTTTTGTCTGTCCATATCCACGCGCAATCTGGCATTAATTCTTTCAGTGAGACTATCCATATATGCCTCCATTAAATTTTTGTTTAAGAGGTCATGGGAAGATAAAGGAGAGTCATCACTTCTAGGTTTAGGCTTTTTCGGACTGGGAGAATAATTATTTGCTTCATCCGCTTAAGAATTACTTGTGGCTGAGTGCCTTTCCCCCCAACTCGAATGACCCTTTCTCTTAGAGGAAGAAGAACGGTCCATATCCTCCGATGGGAACAGCGGGGAAGGACCCTCCACTTTCGGCCCCACAAGGTAGGTTTTATTTGTGGATGAGGAAGAAGGAGCAGAGGTCTGGTCTGACGACTTAGTTTGATCCCTATTTACCGGAGAACGAGATTTAATAGGACTCAATGAGTTAATAGAATCCTTTGAACGATTACGTGGCGTCCTATATTCTTTATTTTGTTTCTGGGATTTAGATGTGCCTGAGGGCTTGATGGTAGGTAGTCTGGAGTAGGATTGGCTCATTTTATCTGATTATAAAATAATAAGCTGAGGAGTGAAAATTAAAATAATCACTCAATTAAGGAGATCCTACAAATAAATGAGTAGTATATGAGAAGTAAATCAAGCACTACAACAAGAAGAAACCCAATGAATAGGTTAAAATAAGGAGCAAGTCTCAACTCTGTACCAGTAGAATGGATTAGTGCCAGATGTAAATGGGACACAACAGTCTTCTATTAATTATAGTTTATAAAATATAAGCAAGAAGAGACAGCAAAATATAGACACATATACGATGCAAATTTCAATCAATGCATAGAATAGATAGCTTGCAGGGAAAACCAAAAATCAGAATGACAATCTCTGTGTTAGTTTTGTATGGAGTCAATAGGAGATCGCTATATAAATGAGATTTCGCTCATGCGCAGAAGGATCCTGACTGTTACACTGAGCAATGTACAGTAAACTAGATTCACACAGGAAATCCTCCGGCTGCAGGCCTACACCATCCAAGAGGTAAATCTCGAATTTACTGGTTAATATGTTATGTAGGCTTTAAGCAATACTCTATATCTGTGTTTAACGTTAGAAAACCGGAGCTACTAATCCAGGGACAGCTTAAGTAGCCACAGACCATGGCGCTATATAATAGAGAGATTAATCAAATTCTCTATGCCACCAGAAATTGGGAACTACCCAGCGTTTCTTATCTTTATAATGTATACTTACAGTAATCACAATATGAGGGTATTATATTAAATGTAAGGTAACTCTGTTATGCGGGACCCGCACATGCGCAGTAGCCAAAAAAAAAGATGGCAATGAACAGGCTGACTTTTGAAGCAATATAACTTCGATAGTAAATTAGGATGTAAGCAATAACAAATAAGCCTCCGACCTCCACTACTATCCTGCAGTACAATGCATACAATTCCAAAATACCGCTTTTGCCCGCTACACCTCGGAGCAGTCAGCCAAACACTCGCGCCTTTCGCAAATGCACAGAAATAACAACAACAGATTTATCTTACCAAAAAAATAGAAAAAAATTGTCCTTTGACTTTAACAATCAAGTTAATAGGACCCCAATCTTCTTCTTTCAATGTAGACTTTGATGTTATGTTTTGGTAGCTGAGGAGAGCAGGCAAAAACGGCAATACACCAGAGAGGTTGGAATCTACTGGATTGCAGTACCCTGACTAACCACCACAACTAAAGGCAGTCGTGGAGCATTCCTACGTTGGTCCTAGACGCCTCGTCACAGCCTGAGAGGATAACTACACCTAAAGATAGAAAGAGGAAACCTATCTGCCCCGGAGCAGATCCCCAAAGAACATAGGAATCCCCCAAACATGTAATGGCGGTTAGACAAGAGGAAATACAGACACAGACAGAAAATAGTATGAGCAAACGTTGGGGCCCAATTTGCCTAGACAAAACGTATAGGAAGGATACTTACTGCAATCCAAAAAACCCTAAAAAAAAGCCAACGCTACTAATTGCAAAAACACCTGAGATCACACGACCTCTACCACCTAAATTAGTTCTCTGGTGTAACAAAACTCAGCCGCAGCCACTGAAAAAACTGGAAAAGGCAAATGAACAAACAACAGTAGCTCCAGAGGAACCGAGAGGGGCCCAAGCCCCCCCCCGGGGAGGGGAACCTGGCCAACCTCACAGAAATGCAGAGAAAAATGCAAATGGCAAGCACAAAAACAAAAAACAGAAAATATCTTATCTGAGAGCAGGAGAAAAGGCAAGACTCAGCAAGCTTCCAAGTGAACCAGGAAACAATGTTGAGACAGGAACAATTGATCACCGGCAACCATGATGGGGGGAAACCTCCCTTATATCCAGCCAGTCTGTAATTCCTGATTGCCAATCCTCATTGAATGGTTCAGTACTGTTTGTAACCACCAGAGGGAGCTTCTGCTCAGAATTCATTTCTAAAACATTCATAACACTTCAGGGAAGGAACACAAGTCCCAGCAATACCAATGGAGGCGCGATATAAGCAGTCAGTATATACCAGTCTGTGAAACCGGGGAAAGCTGAGGCGATGAGTCTTCTTTTGGAGGAACATTGATCCAAGAAATTCCACTTCACACGCAAATTTCCACTGTGGGAAGCTGACTGAAGAATGCAGGTAACAAAATCTTTGTCATAAAGAAAAGCGCTGTATTTTCTGAGGTAACGATATTACCTCTGTATTCCTCAAGTATTTGTCACCTACAATAAATGGGGTAAATAATTTCTTAATCAGAAAACAGTAAAGATGTATATCTTAGTACCGTGTTAGCCAGTAGATAGAAAAATATTTAGAATTGAGAGTCCTCAGTGGTTGATACCTTTTAATGGCTAACTGAAAAGATGGTAACAAATTGCAAGCTTTCGAGACTACTCAGGTCTCTTCATCAGGCAAAGACTAATACAAAATCTGAAGAATCACATATTTGTACACAACACAGCACAGAAAAAATGAAATAGATGAGACAAGTGACGTGAAGCAGAACTGTCATTATGGGAGAGGGATGAACAGTTGTGGCAATAAATATTGGACTAGTTCATAGATAAAGAGTGTGAAAGTTTTATTGCCCTCTGATTGGGGTCTGGTAATGTTTTGTGATGTTCTCACAGGGTCTTTGAAGCAAATTCCTTAATTGATGTAATAGGCCATAAATCCATGTGATAGGTTCATTCCAGCATTGAGAGTGTCAAAGGTCACCATCAATTTGTATTCGCAAACTCTCCTGTGTCTCTGAGATGTGAAATCACCTTTCAGTACAAGTAATTTCATGTCCAACATGCTATGACCGGGGATGCAAAAGTGTTTGGCCACAGGTAAATCCATTCTTTTTTCTCTTATTGTGTGGCGATGAGAATTCATCCTTGTTCTAAGTTTTTGCCCTGTGGATTGTAGGTGACCACTAGAGGCACCCGGTTATTTTCTTCTTTAGTTTTGGTGGCTCTTGTAATTTGGTTTTCAATTGTTCTTGGATGGTAGCCCTGATTTAAAAAGGTCTTTCTAAGGCGACCAAGGTGTTCATCTCTATCCATGGGGTTGGAACATATACGGTTGTATCTGATGGCTTGGCTGTAGACAATAGAGTTTTTATGTGTTTTTTGTCACCGGACAATACAAAGGTGACATCAGCCCCACAAATTTGAACACCACTTGTCACTGAAGAAGAACCTGACAAAGCACCAGAATTGGCTGTGGGGGGAAAATATCATATACAAATACGGGAGGGAAATAAGTATTTGATCCCTTACTGATTTTGTAAGTTTGCCCACTGACAAAGACATGAACAGCCTATAATTTTAAGGGTAGGTTAATTTTAACATTGAGAGATAGAATTTCAAAAATAAAATCCAGAAAATCACAAATTTATTTGCATTTTGCAGTGAGAAATAAGTATTTGATCCCCTACCAACCGTTAAGAGTTCTGGCTCCTACAGACCAGTTAGACGCCTAATCAACTCGTTTCCTGCATTAACCCATTTCTGACATCTAACGTACTATCCCATCCATGTGCCCTGGACCTGTCTGCACATGGACAGGATAGTACGTCATGGACGATCGGTGGGAGCGCGGCCGATCGCGGCGAGGTGTCAGCTGATTCTCAGCTGAAACCCGGCACTAGGTGCGAGAAGCGATCACTGACCGCTCCCAGCACTTTAACCCCCGAAACACTGCGATAAAACAAGATCGCAGCATTCCGAAGGCGGCACTGGGGCTGACAGCCCCTCTGCCTTTGGATCGGAGACCCCGTGGCACGCCGCAGGGTCCCGATCGCTGCCACGGAGACCTGATGTCGTCATAACAACATCCGGTTCTCCAGAGCTGAAAAACTTCCTGTCATGCGCAGTGCATGTCATGAAGTCTCTCAGGTCAGTGTGCACTGACTGCAGCGCTGATAGCTTCTGTAGCATGAAGATGCTTTATCTGCATGCTATAGAAGCAATCAACCTGCACAAAATCATTGTTCCATATTGGGACAAGGTGTAAAACTTAGAATCAAGTTAAAAAAATTTTTTTAAATAATTGTAAAAATATTTAAAAAAATAATAAAAAATAAAAAATTCAATATTTATGCTATCACTAAATAAATATTTGAATAAAAAAAATCTAAACAATAAAAGTACACATATTTGGTATCGCCACGTCCGTGATGACCCTGATCACTGTAATCGTACTGACCCGAAGAATAAAACTGCCTTATCAATTTTAACACACGTGTAACGGTGTAAACGCCCCCAAAATAAATTCATGAATTGCTGGTTTTTGCTCATTCTGTTTCCCTAAAATCGGAATAGAAAGCGAACAAAAAATGTCATGTGCCCGAAAATGGTACCAATAAAAACATCACCTCGTCACACAAAAAACAAGACCTCACATGACTCTGTGGGCCAAAATATGGAAAAATTATAGCTCTCAAAATATGGTGATGCAATAACTAGTTTTCGCAATAAAAAGCGTCTTTTAGTGTGTGACAGCAGCCAAACATAAAAACCTGATATAAATCTGGTATCGCTGTAATCGCACCGACTTGAAGAATAAAGTCACCTAATCACTTTTAATGCATGAGGAGCGGCATAAAAAATAAAAAAAATTCTTCACATGCTGTTGATTTTTTCATTCTGCGTCCTAAAGATCGCAGTAAGGCTCTGCGTACATTTATCCTGCGCTGAGCGCTTACACCGGGGTTTCCGTGTAAATCTCTGAAATACGTGATTCAAACAGAACCTCTGGCTGAAGATTCCCTATAATGAGGCAGATGGAGGCACTGTTGGTGCTGTCTGACCTGTGATTCGGCGGTGTTCGTCTTTTTAGGAATGCATACAGTTGCATACAGTATTTGTTCACTTCTGAAAACAAGGACACCGTTGAACAGAGGCCAGACGAAGTCCAGAGTAACTCTGCTGCCTCACTATAGTGAATGGATCCATCGTGGGTTTCATCTGAATCACATCACTCAGATTTAGTTGGAAACCCCAAGGTAAGTGGTCAGCGTAGAGCGCCGGATAACTGTGATCCCAAACGTTATGAAAAATTTTCCCAATAAAAGCTTTCACTCAATCCACGAAAAAAACAAGTCCCCACTAAGATCTGTCATCTGTTAACGGAAATATAGGGGTTTCCACATTACTGGTAGCACAAAGGCTCTGGAAAAGCGAAATGGCTCCTCACCCGCCAAAACAAAATCAGCAAACTCCAAAATCCAGATGCCCCCCTCCCTTCTTAGCCCGAGTGTGCCTAAACCACATATAGCGCCCACATGTTTGGCATTTCTGTAGTGATGAGAGCCCGCCTAATTTACAGGTGCTTGTCTCCAGAAGCATGAGCTGGCATAATGTACTGGTGACTGCAACGTACTAGTCACTACAGCGTACTGGTCACTACAACGGCAGTTTGCAATTTTCCCTCAGCCAAATCCACTGCTGCTTGTTTCTGGAAAACGCCCATGGAGTCAAAATCGTCACTACACCTGTAGATAAATTCCCGAAGGGTTATAATTTCCAAAATGGATTCTGCTTTTCTAGCAATTAGGGGCTCTTTAGGGTATGTGCACACGTTGCGGATTTTGATGCATTTCCCAGCGTTTTTAGACGTGCGGAATTGGCTGAAATCTGCAGTGTGTTGTGCACACAATGTTAATCAATGGGAAATACAAAAACGCTGTGCACATGCTGCGGAAAAAAACACACGGAATCGCAGCGTTTTAATTTCTGCAGCATGTCAATTCTTTTTGCGGAACTGCAGCGTTTCTGCACCCATTGACTTGCATTGAGTCAGGCATTTACGCAGCAAAACTGCAGGTCTAAAAAAGATCTGCGGTTGTGCTGCGGATGAAATGCAGATCGGAAGGAGGGAAGTGTGTGGGCGGAGTGTGAGCGGAGACTGTGTGCGTGTACAGTGTGCAGGGCTATGTGTTTGTGGGGGGGTCTGCTGGGGCTGTTCGGGGTGTCTGCGGGGGTTGCCGGGGCTGTCTGGGGGATCTGCGGGGATTGCCGGGGCTGTGCGGGGGTTGCCAGGGCTCTCCAGGGGGTCTGCGAGGGTTGCCAGGCTGTCTGGGGGGTCTCCGATGGTTGCCGGGGGGAGGGCGTGGGTTGCCGGGGCTGTACGGGGATTGCCGGGGCTGTGTGTGTATGCAGGCATCATCCAATGATCCGGCTATGCCTGCTTCACTGACAGTGAGTGACACATTAGCCAATGATGGGACAGTAGTAGTCCCATCCTCCGGCTAATGTGTTGAATGCAAAAAAAAAACCATACAGCACATACAACATATAACATACAGAACATACATATAACATACAACACATAACATACAGTACATACTTACCAATCATGTAGTCCCTGATGCCATTTTCTCCTTTAATAAAAATAAAATAATAAAACAATCTATATTTACCTTTCCGCCGTAGTCCAGATAATAACGAGTGTCCCACGATGATCTCCCGTGTAGAGTACTGACATCGGGTGATGTCAGTGCTCTACACGGCCTCCACGATGCACTGACTGCGGTGGGAACCCTCCGCGATGTATATCCCTCTGCCGCTGGGAGAGAGTAAGGTCACTTAAGTTCATTCTCTCACCGGCAATACTGGGTGAGAAAATTCCCATGCAGCATTGCCATAAAGTGAGAGCCTGAACTCTAGGAACCTCAGTGAAACACTGCAGGAGCCATTGTCTCCTGTCAGTTCATCACTGGGAGGTCCTATAGAGCAGTGACATCACCTGATGTCACTATTCTATAGGGGAAATCGTTGTGGAACACTGGTTATTAATTGGACTGCGTTGGACGGAGTATGCGGTTGGTCTATTTTTTAACTTTTTATTATAGGAGACCGAGGGCGTTGCATGGATTAGGCGTGCAATAAAAATATGAAAACCGTGTTGTGTGTTATTTCATTAAAATACTTTATTCTTATGTGTGTTTTTTTAACCCTTTCAAACTATAAGATTAATAATGGATAGGTGTCTTATTGACGCCTCTCCACTATTAACCGGGCTTAATGTCACCTTACAATAGCACGGTGACATTAACCCCTTATTACACAAATATGCCACCGCTACACGGCATTGGGAAGAGAGGCTAAGTGCCGGAATTGGCGCATCGTACAGATGCGCCAATTCTGGGGCGGCTGGGTGCTGGCATTTTTAGCCAGGGGGGTGCGCCAATATCCATGGCCCCTTTCTAGACTATGAATATCAGCCCGCAGCTGTCTGCGTAGCCTTTCTGGCTATAAATTATAGGGGACCCCACATCATTTTTTTGGGGGGTCCCCCTATTTTAATAGCCAGTAAAGGCTACCTGCGGGCTGATATTCATAGGCCTGGAAGCTCCATGGGTATTAACCCCTTCCCAGGCTAGAAATATTGTCCCCAGCCGTCGGCTTTCCCCTCTGGCACAGAAAATTGCCATTTTTTTATCTATCTATCTATTATCTATCTTTTATCTATTATCTATCATCTATCTGTCTATCTATTATCTACACCATGTTCCAAATTTTTATGCAAATTATATTTTTCTTTGGTTTTCCTAAGTGGTCAGTGCAAATGACAGTCAGTCTAATAAAAGTCATCACCCGTTAGAGTATATATCGAATTTTGGTGAAGAAACCTCACAATTATAACAGTATAATCTCCAAAATGAATAAAAACTCAAAATGCACAATTCCAAATTATTAGCCACAGTAGAATTTCTAAACATTTGATATGTTTTAAAGAACTGAAAATGCTCATTTGTGGAATTTGCAGCATTAGGAGGTCACATTCACTGAACAAAAAAGCTATCTAACTCCAAAACATCCTAACAGGCCAAGTTACATATTAACATAGGAACCCTTCTTTGATATCACCTTCACAATTCTTGCATCCATTGAACTTGTGAGTTTTTGGAGAGTTTCTGCTTTTATTTCGTTGCATGAAGTCAGAATAACCTCCCAGAGCTGCTGTTTTGATGTGAACTGCCTCCCCCCTCATAGATCTTTTGCTTGATGATACTCCAAAGGTTCTCTATAGGGTTGAGGTCAGGGAAAATGGTGGCCACACCATGAGTTTATCTCCTTTTATGCCCATAGCAGCCAATGAATCAGAGGTATTCTTTGCAGTATGAGGTCATTTTCACACCTTCAGGAACCTTAAAGGGCCCTACCAGCTGTTTCCCCATGAATCCGTCCCAAAACATGACTCCTCCACCTCCTTGCTGACATCGCAGCCTTGTTGGGACATGGTGGTCATCCACCAACCATCCACTACTCCATCCATCTGGACCATCCAGGGTTGCTCGACACTCATCAGTAAACAAGACTGTTTGAAAATTAGTCTTCATGTATGTCTGGGCCCACTGCAATCGTTTCTGCTTGTGAGCACTGTTTAGGGGTGGCCGAATAGTAGGTTTATGACCCACCACAAACCTTTGAAGGATCCTACACCTTGAGGTTCGAGGGACTCCAGAGGCATCAGCAGCTTCAAATATCTGTTTACTTGTTTGTAATGGCTTTTAGCAGCTGCTCTCTTAATCCGATGAACTTGCCTGGCAGAAACCTTCCTCATTCTGCCTTTATTAGCACGAGCACGTCTGTGCTCAGAATCAGCCACGAATCTCTTAACAGTACGATGATCACGCTTAAGTTTTCGGGAAATATCTAATGTTTTCATCCCTTGACCAAGGCATTGCACTATTTGATGCTTTTCAGCAGCAGAGAGATCCTTTTCTTTCCCATGTTACTTGAAAACTCTGGCCTGCTTAATATTGTGGAACATCCAGTTTTCCTTTTATTGGACTCACATGGCAAACTAATTATCACAGGTATCTGAGATTGATTTCAGTTATCCAAAGAACCCTGAGACACAATACCATCAATGGGTTTCATTTACTAAAAAAAACAAAAAACGCTATGACACTTAAAACCGATTTGCATAATAATTTGGAACATGGTGTATCTATCTATCTATTATCTATCTATCTAATATCTATTTGTTATCTATCATCTAACTGTCTATCTATCTATCTATCTATCTATCTATCTATCTATCTATCTATCTATCTATCTATCTATCTTTCTATCCCATATCTATCTATTATCTATCTATCTATCTATCTATCTATCTATCTATCTATCTATCTATCTATCTATCTATCTATCTATCTATCTATCTATCTATCTATCTATCTATCTATCATCATCATCTGTCTATCTGTGTGTGTAATGGAGTGTGGGTTGGACAAATGTAAAAGAGGAGGTTGGACAAGAAATGACATCACAAATCTTTTTTTTTGTTAAATAACATATCTTTATTTAGCTTACAAAAACGCATACAAATTCGCATGAAAAAAAACCATGAAAAACGCTTCAAAAACGCACCTGCGTTTTCTGCCAAAAGATGCGGATTCTGTGCAGAAAATTGCAGAGGCAAATCTGCAACGTGTGCACATACCCTTATATGGAATCCACAAACTAGTCAAGGAAAATCAGCGCTCCAGGAGGCAAATAGTGATCAGTCCCTCCCGAGTCACTCTGTATGGCAAAGTAGTACTGTACAGCCACATATGGGGTATTTCTACATTCAGCAGAAATTGTTGGACAAATTCTGACGCCATTTTTACCCATTCCCAGTGTGAAAATGTAAAACTTGGGGCTAACACAATCTTGGTGGTAAAAATGTAAATTATTTTTTCTTCACTGCCCAATGGTGTAAAACTTTGTGACAAACCTGTGTTGTCAATATAATCACTGCACCCCTAGATGAATTCATTGAGAGGTTTAATTGATAAAATGGGGTCACTTATGGGGATTCTGCTGTTTTGTCACCTCAGGGGCTCTGTCAATATAACATGGCATCCTCAAACAAGTGCAGCAAAATCTGCACTGTAATATGGCGCTACTTCCCTTCTGAGCTTTGCACTGTGCTCAAAAGTAGTTTTAGACCACATATGGGGTATCGTTGAACTCAGGAGAAATTGCACAACAAACTCTGGGGTCGATTTTCTCCTTTTGCCCTTGAGAAAATGCAAAATTTGTAGCTAAAAAAGATTTTTGTGGGAAAAATGTGATTTTTTTTTTCTTTTCACGGCTTAACATTATAAACTTCTGTGAAGCACCTGGGGGTTCAAGGTGCTCAATACACATCTAGATAAGGTCCCGAAGGGGTCTAGTTTCCAAAATGGTCTCACTTTTGGGGGTTTCCACTGTTTAGGCACATCAGGAGCTCTTCAAATGCGACATGGCATCCACTAATTATTCCATCAAATTTTGCATTCAAAAAGTCAAATGGTGCTCCTTCCCTTCCAAGCCCTGCCGTGCACCCAAGTAGTAGTATTTCCCCACATATGGAACATCGGCGTACTCAGGAGAAATTGCTCAGCAAAATGTATGGTCCATTTTCTCCTGATACCCTTGCGAAAGTAAAAAAAAAATAGGTCTAAAGGAAAATTTTTGTGAAAGAAAAGATAAATATTTATTTTTTTCCTTCCACATTCCAAAATTTCCTGTGAAGCACCTGAAGGGTTAATAAGTTTCTTGAATGTGGTTTTGAGTACCTTGAGGGGTGCAGTTTTTAGAATGGTGTCATTTTTGGGTATTTTCTGTCATATAGGCCCCTAAGTCACTTCAAGTGTGAGGTGGTCCCTAAAAAAAATGGTTTTGCAAATTTTGTTGTAAAAATAAGAAATCGCTTGTCAATTTTTAACTAGTGATGAGCGAGCACTAAAATGCTTGGGTGCTCGTTGCTCAGGTTGAGCAAATTGGAATATTCAGGTACTCGACCTGAGCAACGAGCCCAATATAAGTCCTTTTAGGGTTTAAAAACGTCTGAAATTGATGGGAACAGTGCTCAAATGACACGGGAACATCATGGGAATACCCCTGGAAGCATTTCTGACTCCTAGGTCACTGCTGTGTTGTCAAAGTGTGACGCCAGTTTTACAGCCGCACACTAAAACATACAAAAAAGGAAACCAAAATGGATTTTCCTGGGTAATAGAGTACAGACCAAAAGTTTGGACACACCTTATTTAACCCCTTCCCGACCTTTGACACAGCGTATGCGTCATGAAAGTCGGTGCCAATCCGACCTATGACGCATACCCTGCGTCATCAAAGGTCACCCGACCCGCAGTTACAGGACCCTTTGTGCTTCACCACAGGGGGGTTGGCTTAACCCCCCCGTGGCCACGATCGCTCTGATTGGCTGTTAAAAGTGAAACAGCCAATCAGAGCAATTTAATTGGTGAAATATTACAATCCAGCCATGGCCGATGCTGCAATAGCATCTGCCATGGCTGGACACCGAGCCCTGACCCCCCCACACGTAGTCACGGCGGCGATCGGCCGCCGCCACCGAAAGATGGCAGCGATCGGTCACCGCCGTCACTAACAGCTCCCCTCCTCCTTTGCTCCGGTGCCCCCACCTTCCGATCCCCCCCCTAACCTTCCGACCACCCTACTCACCTCTCCCGATCCACCGATGTCCCTGGATCGGTCCCGGCGTCCGCCCGGGCCTCTTCATGGGCGCCGCCATCTTGGAAAATGGCGGGCGCATGCGCAGTGCGCCCGCCGGCCGGCGCATGCGCAGTGCGCCCCCCAGTGTCCAAAAATTTATTTTGATCACTGTGATAAACTGTCACAGTGATCAAAATAAAAAAAAGTAAATGAACCCCCCCTTTATCATAGGTAGGGACAAATAAAAAAAATAAAGATTTTTTATTTTTTTTCCTATTAGGCCCTGTGCACACGTTGCGGATTTTGCTGCGGATCCGCGGCGTATTTTGCTGCGGATCCGCGGCGGATTTCGCTGCTGATCCGCGGCGGATTTCGCTGCTGATCCGCGGCGGATTTCGCTGCTGATCCGCGGCGGATTTCGCTGCTGATCCGCGGCGGATCCGCGGCTGATTTCGCTGCTGATTCGCGGCGGATTTCGCTGCTGATTCGCGGCGGATTTCGCTGCTGATCCGCTGTGGATTTCGCTGCTGATCCGCTGCGGATTTCGCTGCGGATCCACGGCGGATTTCGCTGCTGATCCACGCCTGATTTTGCTGCTGATTCGCTGCGGATCCGCAGCGGATTTCGCTGCTGATCCGCAGCGGATTTCGCTGCTGATCCGCGGCTGATTTCGCTGCTGATCCGCGGCTGATTTCGCTGCTGATCCGCGGCTGATTTCGCTGCTGATCTGCCGCGGATTTTGCTGCGGATCCGCGGCGGATTTCGCTGCTGATCCGCGGCGGATTTCGCTGCTGATCCGCGCGGATTCTGCTGCGGATCCGCGGCGGATTTCGCTGCTGATCCGCGACTGATTTCGCTGCGGATCCGCAACTGATTTCGCTGAGGATCCGCGACTGATTTCGCTGCGGATCCGCGACTGATTTCGCTGCGAATCCGCAGCGGATTTCGCTGCTGATCCGCGGTGGATATCGCTGCTGATCCGCGGCGGATCCGCGGCTGATTTCGCTGCTCATTCGCGGCGGATTTCGCTGCTGATTCGCGGCGGATTTCGCTGCTGATCCGCTGCGGATTTCGCTGCGGATCCACGGCGGATTTCGCTGCTGATCCACGCCTGATTTTGCTGCTGATTCGCTGCGGATCCGCAGCGGATTTCGCTGCTGATCCGCGGCTGATTCTGCTGCTGATCCGCGGCTGATTTCGCTGCTGATCCGCGGCTGATTTCGCTGCTGATCCGCGGCTGATTTCGCTGCTGATCCGCGGCGGATTTCGCTGCTGATTCGCTGCGGATCCGCGGCTGATTTTGCTGCTGATCCGTGGCGGATTTCGCTGCTGATCCGCGACTGATTTTGCTGCTGATTCGCTGCGGATACGCTGCGGATTTCGCTGCTGATCCGCGGCTGATTTCGCTACTGATCCGCGGCTGATTTCGCTGCTGATCCGCGGCGGATTTCGCTGCTGATCCGCGGCTGATTTCGCTGCTGATCCGCGGCGGATTTCGCTGCTGATCCGCGGCGGATTTCGCTGCGGATTCGCGGCGGATTT
>JARQOD010003115.1:0-68697 GCA_033576555.1 Oophaga sylvatica | reverse complement strand
CCCCCGGGTTTTGGGTTTGCCCCCCCCCCCACCGGGGGGGGGGGGCCTGCGCCCCCTTTGGGCCTACAAGCGCGCGGTGCGGGGGGGGGGCCCCCGGCGGGGGCCCCAAAACGGGGGGGCCCCCGGTTGTTGGACATTTTACCCCCCCTTGGGTTTAAAAGGGGGGGGCCTCCCGGGTTTCCGAAGCTGCTGCTCCACAAGCCAGCGATGGGAAAAAGGCCTTTCCCGCGGGGCCCTTTTGAGTCGGGCCCCCTTTTTCCATTCCTGTTGGGGGCCTCCCGCTGAGTCGAGCCGGGGGCGTGTCCAGACTCGCGCGCTTTCGGGTACCCCACCTTCTTCCCCCACGCCTCAGGGCCGAATAGGCGCAAATATGGCGGTTTTTGGCCCAAGCACAAACTCTTTTTCCCAAAACACTCCACGGCACACAGGGCCGAAATTGCTGCAAGTTGGGCCCCCTTTCTTTGACCCAAGTTTTTGTTTGAAAACCGCCCCCACAATTGTGGGTTACCAGGGCTGGGGGTACTGGGCCCCCGGCCTTTTGTTTTCTGGGGGGAATTGTCACGGGGAGCGGGTGGGGTCCGTGCCCGGGCGGTCAGGCTTAGAGGGTTTTTTTTAAAAAGGGGGAATTTGGTAGAAAATTGTAACGCACCTGGTTTTCTAGTCACAAAACCCCCACGCTGCTGAAAGAACTCTGGGGGGATGTTTTAGCGCTGGTTTGGGTCCCCCACAGTGGGATTTGTCCCTCTGGTCATGGTTTAATGATGTGGGTGCAGAAAATTTGGGTTTCGGGCTCACACCATCCAGCTTTTTTTCCAAACTTTTACTTTAAAGATTTAGGCGGGTCCCGGGGGGGGGGTCGGGGTGGGAATGCCTCCAGGAAACAGCGGGCGGGTTTTTAGGGGCCCCCCTTTAAAACTTCCAAAAAAATTGCCCCCAAAATTGTTTGAAGCGTATTAACTCTAAACCCCAGCTTTTCATAGCGGGACTCCCCGGCCGGCTTTGGGGGGGGGAGCCTTCAAAGGGGGGGAAAAAAAAAAAAACCCCCTTAACTTTTAAAAAGCGCTTAACCAAAAGCCCTTTTTTCCCCCCTACTTGGGTTACGTACCGCACTAAGGGCTTGCTCTCTGGAAAAAAGGGTCCGGAGCCCTCTGGTTTTCTCGTTACTATGCTAAATCAAAGCAACCCTCGGTCCCGGGGGCCCCCGGGAAAAATTTATGCAGGTAATTCCTCCCAAAGGCATTTTTCTATCTTCCCCACTGTGCCCTTCCCCGGGCTTCCATCTTAATTTTAAAACTGCCACTTCCTAGGTGTACAAGAAACCTTTTTCTTACTTCTTCCTTGGAGTCGCTGACAGTTTTTTCAGCCCCTTTTTTTTCGGAACAATCGATGAATTTCATTTGTCCGGGGACAGGCGACTGAAGTTTCTGCTGCAAACTCTTTTTTCCCATCAAATGCTCTGTTTCGGGTTAAAGGGAAAGGTTTTGGCAGGATGAACGGGGCTCCCCTTACTACCCCCCACTTTCTGAATTTGTGAAGGAATAACTGAGTGACTTTTTTTCATTTTCCTTTCCCCGGAAGACTCACCCAAACTACTCTTTTGCTGCTTCACTCCCCCTTTTCCCCTGGGGGGTTTGGTTAAAGTGTGAAGGTTTGAATGGATATAAAGTTTAAAACTTTTAAACCTCTCCCCCAAACCCCCGGTTTTTTTTTTGTCCCCTTTCTCCCGGGTACACACGGCCTGGCAGGCAACAAAAAAAAAGGGGAAAAAAGTGTCTGGGGTGTCCATGATTAAAGGACTTCAGGCAGTCATTGCCAAAAAAAGGGTTTTTTAACCAAGTACGAAAGAATTTTATTTCAATTATTTAATCTGTAAATTATTTTTGGGGCCCTTTTTAAAAAAGGGGCACATTTTAAAGGGGGCCTGAAACCCCAAAACCCCTTTACCCAATTTTAATGGGTACCCTCAAATGAAAGCTAAAAATCAAAAATTTTAAAGCACGATTTGTTTTTTTTAAAAAAATTTTTGGGGAAAAGGTCAAAACCCAAAATTAGAAAAATTTTTCTTGTCCAAAAATTTATGGCCTAAACTGTAAAACTATTTTATCACTTTTTTTATTTACTATTTTTAATACAAATAAAAAATAAAAAGCCCCAACCCCCCCCCCAAAAAACAAAACAATACAATAAAATTTTATTCCCACGTTAAAAAATAAACATTTTTTTAAACAAAATCATTTAGGGGTGCAACGTGAACAGAAAAAACTAAGAAAAAAATGAAAAAAAAAAAATTTTTTTTTTTTTTTCCTATTGTTCCCCAAATTTTTATATTTTATAATTTTAAAAATATATATTTTTTTTTATATTTATATTTTTATTATAAGTGCCAAAAAAAAGGGGAAAACTCAAAAAACCCTTTTCCCGGGGCTAAAAAGAATAAATATTTTTTTAAATTTTACTTTATTTTTTACAAAGTTGAATGGGGCTGACAAAAAATTTCACAAAAAAAACATCGGGGGAAAAATCAAATTTTTAAAACCAAGGGAGGGGGGGTTTTGGGTACCCAAAAAATTTAAAAAAGGTGGAAAAAAACCCCCTTAAAAAATTAAAATGATGCTAGTAGATTTTGTGGCCCCCTCCCTGTTTCCCCCCCCCTCCCAAGCCTGGCAGGGCTGCTGATGGGGCGGGGTGGCCCCTGGGGGATCCCTCCCGACCGGATTTTAAAGCATCCGTTTAACCCTGGATAGTCTGTGGGGAAACGTACGTTGGGGGGAGCGGCTGATGTCTCGTTTGTTCAATCGGATTAAGGGGGGGGGAATGGGGGGCCCCAACCCAGTTCGGGGGCCCCCCCTTTTTAAAAGGGGAAGCGACACAGCCACCACAGGGGGGTTGGGGCTTGTTCTTTTTTGGGGGGAAACCCGGGCCCCAACCGCACCAGCATATGTTTTTTCACGGGGTCTGATTTCTCATCTCGGTCCTTTAATGGCAGTCGGGCTCCCCCCTGGTGGAAATTGGAGGGCTTTTGGGGCCCCCCCAAATAAATCCCACCCCAACACCTTACAAACCCCCCCCCAAAAACCGGTTGGGGGGGCAGCTTTTCTCTCCCCAAACGGGCTCCAGACTTTTCCTTTTTCACATGTGTTAAATTGGGGAACCCCTGTTTTTTTCTGTAAAGGGGACGGGCACCGGGGGGCTTTTTTGGGAAAAATTTTGGTGTTCTGTAAAAAAACCCCCCAAATTTGTCCTGCACAGGCTGGGTTTGTGAGACAACCCCCACTGTGGATGTGGGGATCAACCACCTTTCTTTTTTTTCCCTGGGGAAGCTGCTACAGGGAGGGGACCGGGGTTGGGTTTTTTTTGGGGGCCCAAACCCCCCCCCCCTGGGTAAATATGGCTGGCTTTTTCTTTGTTTAAAAATCATGTACACGGAATTAATGGGGAGCATTTTTTTTGCGTTTCTTTTTCCCTTTGGGCGGGAAAAATTTTCCCTTTGGGAAAAAATTTGGGGTTTTATTGGGGGACTTTAATATGTGATCCCCCGGGGCGGCCCCCCTTTTTCCCCTTTTTGTATTTATGTGCCCCCCTGATTGTCATATTTATTGTATTTGTCTTTTTTGGGCCCCCTTACTTTGTAAAAGCGCCGGAATAAATGGCGTTTTAAAAAATTGAAAAATTTTAAAAAATAATATTTTTGGTTTAATGAGAGCACTTTTTCATTTTTTGGGTCATTTACATTTCAGTGCTTGTGATTTTTCCCCTTTTTGTCCCCTCATTTTTACTTGGCACATTTTTTCCCCATTTTAAAAATTGTGACCCCCTTTTTGGGGGTGGTTTCTCCATTCACCTTTTTTTAAATTTTTTTAAAAAAGAAATTTGGGGGTAAAAATTTTTAAAAAATTTTTTTTGCCTTTTCACCATCTTTTGATTTTTTTCATACTGCTGTTTTTAATTGTTTTTAAAGTTTTTCTCTTCGGCAAAATTTTTTTTTTTAAAAAAAGGCCTTACATTGATTAAACAAAGCCCGGGGGGTGCACTGTTTTTTTTGCTTTTCCCTTTTTTCTTTTTTTTTTTTCACAGGGGGTCCTTTCTAACCGTTTGTGCAGGGCACATGCACATTTTTTGGGGGCCCCCCCGGAGGTCAAATTTTTAGGGCTTGGCATGCTCTCCGTTCCCCCTTTTTTAAAAACCTACAAGGGGAAAAGCGGGGCCCTCTGCACGGGGGGAAAAAGCAAGGGTTTTAAAAAGGTTTTTTTTTTACGGGGGGTGTATCCACAAGGGGGAGGGATTGTGGGGGATGGGGAATGGGGCAGAAATGGGGGATGGCGAGGTAGGGAGGGGCGAACGAGAGTTCAGTTATGAAGGGGTAAACTTATCACTGTAGACTTCTGTTTGAGGAAATTAAGGGGGTTTTCCAAAAAGGGGGGCCAAAACCGCGGCGCGGTCGTCTCATCCGTCTCTGTTGGTAGCGATTTCCCGTACCCCAAAGTCTGGCCCCGGTTTTTGGGGTTCCCAAAGTTTTGATACCATCGGAAAGAGACTTTTCTGCACAGTGTACCCCAGTCCTTTTTCTTCAGGGCCGGGCCCCCCGTCTGTCTCTTTCTTCTGATCGCACATTGCAGTCTTGCCTTAAAAGGGGGGGCCCTCCTACATGAAGGGTAGGGGGGAGCTGACAGTCGGTCGTCCACAAACGGGGGCCCAACAGGGGTCCGTCAAAGTAGCGGTTTACTCGGGGTTTAAATGGGGACGGGACCCCTGTTCATTGGGTTTGGGAAAACCCCCCTTAGTGCCACATGGCTCCGCCCGCTGGCGCGGCTCTGCACGGGGGTTCATTTCTGGCACCGCTTAAACCCCCCAGCACTAAAGGGTTTTTCCTGGGGAAACAGAAACACGGGGCCCTTTTTAGGGCCCCGCACTTTTTTGGGGGGGAAGAGCGAAAACTTTCCCGCTCTGGGCGCGCCTTTTTGGCGCCACTTCCCGCGCCTGCCCCCTTTTTTTTTATAAACCCCCGGGGGGCGTGCTCTCTCGGGGTCTCCCCGACCCCCTCTCTCAGCAGGGGAACCGTTTCTTCCCCCTTTTCCCTCTTGCGCGGGGAAGGGCTGCCCTCTCGGCTTCACCCCGAAAAAGGGGGAGTTTTTTTCCAAAAAGAAAGGCCGGTACCCCTTGGGGCTATTCCTTTTTTGCCCCAAAGGCGGAGGACGATCCTCTGCTGGGGGGTTTTTTCCCTCCTATGGCCCCCTCCACGCTCCGGGGTACTGGCCTGTCTTCCCGGAGCACCCAAAACCCCCCTTTTGGAAAACTACACGACGACAAGAAAACCCCTTTTCCACAGCTCGCATTGATTGCCTTTCCCGGGGTGAGCTGGACTACCTGACCCCCGTTTTTGGGGGGGTTTTAGATTTTGCCATGCACCACGAGTTAAAAGCAAAACCCAAAAATTTAAAATGCCCCAAAAACCCTTTTCCCCCAAAAAACATTGGTACGAGAAGGTCGTGGTCCCCCCCTGCAAACCACTCCTTTATTGGTGGTTTGATTTTCCCCAATTTAAATTTTCCCTCTGTTGTCTTTTCCATTTTCACAACGATGTGGGAAAATTTTTTGTTTAAACAGTGTTTTTCCTAAAATTGGGCGTTTTATTTCCAGAAGTTTATTTTTCTTGGAATTATTTTTTTGTTTAGAGTGTTTTCCCCTTTTTTTTGGCAGTGTTTTTATATATGTGGGGCCCTGGTTTTTAAAGGGGACACAATTCCCCGGAGGAGAGGGGAAAAGGGGAAAAGGGGTTAAAAAGGTCTACATCACACTACATTTTGGGGGACCCCCCGGGGGGTGTAGAGGGGTGTTTTTTTAGCCAAGGATCAAAAGCGTCTCCTGAGTGGGGGAGTAAAAAACTGTGCCGTTGGAAAAACAAATTTTTCCCTTTGTCTTTAAAAAGAGCATTTGGGGGGTTTGGGGCTAGTACGGAAAAATGAATTTTTCCCCCCAGTCAGTTGATTTTGAGAGTGTGACCCAAGCGAAGGGCACGGGGAAAAGGGGGAATTCAGAAGGGCTTTGGGTTTAAAAAAAGTCTGCAATTGAAAGGGGCACTGGAGACAAAGGGGTCACTATATTTCACGCTATGGAAAAAAAACCAGAGGCTTACTGGCCCTTGGGTAACAGAAGCAGCCCCTAAAGAGTCGGGTACTTTAACTGGGGGGGAAGTCCCTTGAGTCAGTGAAAAAAAGGAATAGGAACTCACTTTTAAAAAAGGGGAAAGGGCCTCCGCCCCCCAAAACTGCCCGGGGCCCGTACAGCTTTGAAATAGGGGAGTTTCAGGGAAAAAAACTACGCTTTATCGGGTTGGACCCCTCATCATTAAAAAAAAAAAGGGGGCCCCTTTTTTTGCCTCGCCGTTCCCCCCAAAACTCACCCCCCATCAACCCCATCACCCCCCGGACCTGTTTAAACCCTTTCTTACAAAAAAAGGTAGGGAAAGACGCTGGGGTTTGTGGGGACTGGTTATTTGATTGCATCCCCCGGAAAACCCCCCTAACATATTTTTTGGAAGGGAAGAGTCCCACCGGGGGGGCCCCCGACATTTCTGCCTCACCACCCCTCGAGATCTACACAAGCGCGGGAAAAAATTTACAGAGACTACAGGGGGCGTCAGAATTTTGTATATAAATCTTCCCTGAAAAATATCCCCCCCCAACATAGCCTGACCCCCGGGCCCCAAAAGCCGAAGCCAGCTCCCTGTGAAACCCCCCCATAGACTTCCGGGGCTGGGTCTGGCCCCCCCTTTTCCCCGGGGAAACCCCAAAAATTTTTGTGGGGTTGGCGAAAAAAATCTTGGGCCACAAAGGGGGTTTAAAAATTTTCCCAGCATTGCGACCCTGGTGGCCGGGGGGTTTTTTTGGTGAAAAAGACTGTTGCTTTTTGTTTGGCCCCAAAAATTACCCCCATTTTTTCCCCCGATTGCGCCCCGGGGGCCCAGAGAAAAAAGGGGGGGTACCGGGAAAAGCGGGGCAGAGTCTTGGACACCCCCCCGGGTTGATCATCGGGGGGCCAAAAAAAGGGAAAAGTGGACGCTCGGGGACATCAGGGCCCCGCGACAAAGGCCCTTTTTCCCCTGCTTGCCTGTGAAAAAGGGGCTGAAACCGGGGGCCCTCCGTTTAACCAAGGGGGGGCTTGATGCAAAAAAACCCCGGCTGCAGGGCGGCCCCAGCCGGGGGCCCCAACCCCGCACCGCCGGGTTTGTGCGCCGAGGGGGGGTGCGGCCCAGACCCAGCCCGGTAGTCCCGTCATCCCAAAACGCCCAAAAACCCCCGGGGCAAAAGGGTTCCCCCCTACGCGGGGGAGCCGGGCCCACATTGCAGGCTTCAAGCGGAAGTTATGCCTCCTAAAATGTACTCCAGCCTGAGAGAAAAAAAGTGCGGGGAAATAGGGCAGCTAAACTGGCGGCTGGAGGGAAGTGGAGATTGGGATACCGTTATCAGGGGTGGGCCCCCTGCGATTTTCCTTTTAAAAAACCCCCCAATTTTAAATTTTCCACGGGAAAGGGAAATTCCCCCGGGAAGGGCCTTCTATCACTGTTAAAAAACCCCCCCGGGGTGCCCGCTTTGGGGCACGCCCCCCACTACGGGGCCCCCTGAGGTCTAAGAAATTTAAAAATTTTAAAATTTCCCTATCGACGAGAATAAAAGCTGAAAAGAAATTTTAAATACGGGGATTGGACCCCAAAGGGGAGGAACGCGAACGAAAAGGGGGCCCTTTTTGGCCCTTTCCGGATGTACCTTTGATCCCCCAAAGGACTGGCAAAAAAAGGGGGTGCGGCCCCTGGGCAAACCTAGGGGGCCCCCCAAAAACCTCAGGTGAAGCACTCGGGAAAACCCCCGGGCAGAAACCCCCTTTTTCCCCCCTTAGGGTTTTAAGAAAAAACGAGGTGCCCCTCCCCCGGGAAAATTTGGATTGTCTGCGCTAGAGGTGCCAGCTAAAAAAAAAACGGCTCTTGATGATGCCTCCCCCCCGGGAAAAAAAGGGGGAAAAGGGAAGATTTTTTGGGCGACTGCCCAGAAGACGCCCCGTGGGGGCACAGAAGAAGGAAGACCCCCCCCCCCGGGGGGAGGACAACGCCCCCCCCAAAGGGGGCGACCTTGATAACACCCCCTCGTCGAGAATACTTTTCCCGGGAAAAAACCGGGGAAAGGGGTCATAGGGTCTCCACAGTGCCCTTTAAACGGGCAGAACCTGGGTCGAGGGCCAACCCCGGGGGGAATACCGTCGGCCCCCTAGACTGGAACCCGGTAGTGGGGGGGGCGACCTCCGGGCATATCCAGGGGTATTGCCCCCCGGCATTGTTAGCATGGTCCCGGGGAAAAACCTGAGCCCTATTACTAAGTCCCTGGTCGGGGGGACTTTTTTAAACCCCCCGAGCCCTGACTTTACCGTTTGCTTTTTAATGGTTTTTCCTGAAAAGACTCGGGAAAAAATGTTAGAAAAAAAGGGGTTGGGCAAAAGGGGAGTTAAAACCCCCGGGGGTTTTTTTTAAAGCCCCTGTAAATGGGGAGAATTTTTTTTAAAAAATTTTTGGGGCCCCTAACATTGGGGGTTTAATTTTTTTGGGGGAGAAGTTGTGTTCTTGCCCCCAACAGCTCGGAGATTCCCCGACCAAGGCAAAGGGGTAATCCAAGAGACCCCCGGGGGCCCGGGGTTTTGTCACAGCAAGCGAATTTTCAGAGGGAAAAAATTTTGGGAAAAGGTAGGGGGTCACCCCCCAAATCCTAGTGTTTCCCCCCAAAATGAGTAAATGATCATCTGGTGCAGGGCAGCCATAGGTCGGAGGGACAAATTCCAAGTTTGATAGCCCCCCCTTTTTCAAAAAATGGGACCTACATTTTTTGACGCTAGGGGAGTATAGAAGGGGTGAATAAAAAGAGTCCCGGGGGGGTTAAAAATTGGGAGTGAGAGGTAAACTTTCCCCGTTATGCAAACCATTGCTAAACTACATGCTTTGACAAAATTCTATTTTTCCCACGAGTCCTTAGACTCCCCCCAAAAACGGGGGAAAAATTGCCCCCAACCCGGGGCGGGAAAGGGGGGTTTTTAAAAACTTTTTGTTGGGGGGGACACCACTCCCCTCCCCCGAAGGGGGGATTAGGGGGGTTTGCAAGAGTACCCCCCAAATTTTTTAGATTTTTCCCTTGATTTTGGGAAAATTTTAAGGGGAGTAACATCAAACCCCCGGGGAGTCATCCTCCCTCAAAGAGCGGGGCCCATCCCCCCCCGTTTTCATTTTCAAAGGGGCAAAAGGGGAAAAGTTGCTGATATAAAAAGCCGGGGGGAAAGGGGGTAGTTTACCCTGGGCAGCCCCCTTTTTGGTTAAAAAAAAGGGGGTTTTTTAGTATGAAATGTGTGGGAAATTACAGGAGGTGACGCAACCCAAAAGGGGTTTGCATACGCCCCCACGTTAGGGATTTTTTAGTGCTCTAAAAACGGTAATACTTTTTACCCTCGATCTGACTAGGGGGTTACGGGCAAAGGGTGGGGCTGAGGGGGGATGTGAAAAAAAAAAAGGTTTTCCCCCCCCAAGGGGCTCTTATTCAAAAGAATTTGTTTTTTGGGGGCCCCCCCCTTTCCCCCGGGAAAACATTTCAGAGAGTGAGGGGAGAATTGCCTGGGACATCCCCTTTTTAAAAACCGTGGCTTACCTGAGGGTTTTACGTTTTTTCCCCAAAGACTTATGGGGCCCATCTGAAGACGCAGAAGTATTCGGTCCTGTAGTACGGGTTTTGAAGTTGAACCCTCAAATCCCATTACTCAAACAAAGGGTACAATACTTGGGGCACATCGTCAGTTCGAAAGGAAATAGCCCGGCCCCAAAAAAGCAGCCAAACCAGAAGGGGCCCCGGGGCCGAAAAAAACCTTTAAAGGGAAAATGCGACAGTTCCGGGGGAAAAAAGGGTTTTAAAAAAGGGGTTGGGAAAAAATTTAAAAAAAAAAGGGGCCCCCTTTTTTCAGGCCCCCAAAAAGGGCAATCCCAAAAAGAGAAAAAACCCCCCTTTTTAATGGGGGAAAGAAAGGTGAAGCATTAAAAAAAATAAAAAGGGTCCTTAAGGTGATAAAAACTTAACCTACCTGATTACAGCAGCCTTCCCCGTTGTACCCCCACGCCAGATAAAGGGTTTTGGGGGGCAGTTCCATCGAAGCAAAAGGGCCCCAAAAAAAAAGTTTATCGTTATGAGCAAAAAACTCAGGCCCTAGAGGAACCCGGGAAAAATTTTAAAACAGCTTCAAGGGGGTTTTTTGGCGCTGGTTGGGCCATTACTAAAAAATTTTTTGCACTTTTTGGCCCCCAATCAGGTTTACTGGGTTTTTTCAGATAAAAACCCGTTAAAGCCGGGAAAAATCCAAAACGGGGGGCCCCGGGGGCGCGATGGTTGGCCCGGGTTTTTCCAAATTTCCAGTTTACTACAAATACCGGGCAGGTCGAAAGAATGAAAAGTGAAACGTTGTCCCAAAGGGCCCCCATGATCTGCAGGGGAAAAGAATCGGACCCCGGGGAAAAAAATTGGGCTCCCCGCGTTCCATCAAAATGGGGTATCCACGGCACGAGTCAACAGAAAGCAGTTGGGGGAAAAAATTTTAAAACTTTACCCCACCCGGGCTGGAAAAAAGACCGGACAGTGATCCAGTGGTCCGCCGCTCAAAAGGGGTTTTTTAAACAGGAAAGGGTTTCCCCCTTTGGGGAAAAGGGTGCACCTATGTCCGGAAAAATCCGGGGAACAGAAAAGGGGTTGTTCCCTTTTAAAAATGAGAAGGTTTTGCAGGGGATACGTCAACCCCCCAAAAACCCCCGAATTTGGCGCAGATAGTGGTCCCCCAAGGGGAGAAAATCCCCAAAGGGTTTGGGAAAACCCCCAAAAAACGGACACCCTTTGGGGGGAGAAAGCTGGAGGCCCCCCGTTGAGATCCGGTTCATGGGTGGGGAAAAGGACCCCCTTGTGGGGTGGTGTCGGAACGGGACCCGTGGTTTCCCCAAGAAAGGGAAAAAAAGGGGGTTTAGAAGGCACCCCTTTAACCTACCCGGGGCGGGAAACCCTCCCGGAGATTGGGGCCCCCGGACCCCCCCTCAAATTTCCCCAAAGAAACTGGATATCTACGCCCGCCCCCCGGGGGACATTACCCAGATTTTGGGGGTTGTTCCAGTTAAGGACCAGACCGCAGGAGGGACAAAAACCTTTCAAACAACTTTGCAGGGCCGCATGGGTAAACCGGAGAAAAAATTTTTAAAAATTTAAGGGCCCCGTTTTTGAACCCCATCTTTTAAAGGGGTCTGTCACAGGGGGAATGGGTTTTTAAGAAAAATTTTTAACCCAAACCCCATACCATCCTCAAACCCGGGGGCTTGCGAAAAAATTAAAAATTTTTTCCCCTTTTTTTGTTGAGATCCTTTCCTTGGGAAGACAGGAATCGGGGCCCGGGAAAAATTTTCTACGATTTGGTTGTTTGTAAAAAAACCCCGTATTTTCCCCAACTGCAAATCCAGGGCCCTTTTTTGAGAGAAAGGGCCCCCGGGGGAAATACAATGGGTCTAGAATTGGGGGTGGTAGAACCGGGGGCAGGGCACGCCTTAAAAAAATGGGAAAAAATCGGCAAAAAAATCGAAGAGGAAAGGGCTGCTAAAAAAAGTTCAAAAAGGGGACGGGGGGAAAAAAAGGAAGATTTTTCAACAGAAATGCCCCGCCAACCTTTGATGCTGGAAAAGGGGTTTTTGAAAAGGGGAAAGGGGGAAAAATCCAAAATTGGGGAAAACCCCAGGGGAGCAAGAACCCTCGTCGTTCGGGTTCCCAAAATATGACAACAAAATTTTTTTTAATCAGAAAGGGGGGGAAAAACAATAACCATTTTGTCCAGAGATTTTTTTAAATTGTGTCCAAACCCAAAAAATTTTTTGGGAAAAAAACCCCCGTCATAAAACAGAAAAAAAAAAAGAGGTCATACACAGGGGTCTGGGAGTTTTCCCCCGGGGGTTGGCCGACTGGGAGATGGAAAAATTTTGGGGGTTTCAGTTTTATCAGCCAAAAAGGGAATTCTTTTCCCGTTGTCCCGGGGTCCAGTTGACCCCCTTGGGGTTTTTCCATCCGAAAACCCAAAAACCTAGGGGAATTAAAAAGGATCACAAAGCAGCGCCCATGCTAGGGGAAAACCCCGGGGTGAACTGACTTTCCCCCCCCCACCCTTTCGTACGTTTTCCAAAACCATAAAAAGATTGAGGGTTTATTTTCCCCTTTTCGCATGCAGACAGATCAAAAATTAATATCCCCGAACCCTACTCCCCGTAGATCAGAGGGGAACACAAAAGGAAATCCCCTTTTCGAAAAGCAGAAATTTTTAAAAAAAAAATAATTTTTTAAAACTAAAAAAAAAAAAAAAAAAAAAGAAGCTTACCTTAATGTGAATTTGTAAAAAGTATATATTATGTGTTTTTTTCCCTTATTGTTTTTTTTAAAGGACTCAGAGGCTGAGGCTGAGAAAGCCAAGAATCCCTTGTATATATTGCACTTTGTGCATCATTTGGGTTTTAAAAAAAAAACCCCCAAACTACCAGAATCAAAACCCGGGGTTTGGGGGTGGCACTGGTGAGGTCTGCATTCTATGCCTCAGCCCCCCCGGCCCCCCGTTAAAAGGGTTTTGGGGCGAGTCCTTCACAAGAATATTGAAATTTTTGATATGAAAATGTTTTTTAAATTATTTTGTTTTTTTATTTTAATGTTTTGATTAAAAAGTTCAAAAAAACCTTACCCCCCCTTGGGCGAGTTTTTTTTAAATTTTTTAATGCAAAACCCCCCAAAAGTTTTTTTTTGGTTTCACCCCGGGGTGCTGTTTTTTTTTGGGGGGGAAAGTGTAGCGGGTTTTTTAAGGGTTTTACACAAAACAGGGGATGAGTGGAGGGGGAAGGGGGTTTGGGGTCAATGAAAACACATACACTTGGGGGCAACCCAGCAGGGGTGAAAGGGGGGGGTGGTTTTTTAGCAAAAGGGGTCTGAAAGCTTTCCCCCGATTTGGAGGGGTGAGAACTTGCCTGTTGGAGAACAAGTTCCTGTCGTTCAAAGGGAAAGAAAAGTTGGGGGCAAATCGGTTTAAAAAAAGATATCCTACCCCAGTCATGTAAAATTTTTTAGGTGTGAGCAAGTCAAAGGGAAAAGGGGAAAGGAAAATTTAAAAAAATGTTTTTGGTTTGGAAAAACCTGCACATTGTCACCGGTCACGGGGGAAAAACCCAGTGTATTTTAGCTTCACGCTATGGTAAAAGAACCAGAGGTTTTTTGGGGGCCTTAGGTAACAGAAAGCCCCCGAAGAGTGTACGTAACGGGGGCGGGGGAGGAACCCCTTTTCAGTGCACGACAGGAATAGGAATCAGCTCTCTCAAAGGAAGGCCCCCAAAAAAAGGGCCGGGCAGTACAGCTTTGAAATTTGGGGGGTTTCAGGGGTTTAACTACGTTTTCTGGTTGGATTCATAAATTTGGGAAAATAAAGGGGGCCCCAACTTGGGTCAGCCGTTTCCCCCCAAAAATCCCTCCCCCACAAACCCCCCCCCCCCTCCCCCCGGAAAATGCTTTTAAAAACTACAAGGGAAAAAGGGGGGGGAAAAACACGCGGTGTGGATGAGTTATTTTATGATCCCTCCGGGAACCCCCCCATAAAATTTTGCTTTGAGGAAGAGTCCCCCCTTAGGGGCCCGGGGCATCTACGCCTCACCCCCCCCCCCAGAGTTTTCAGCGCGGGGGGTACAAATTAAAAAGATACAGGGGGGGTCACGAATGTATAAAATCTTCCCCCCCAAATTTTTAAACCCCCCCCTACGCCCCCCCCGCAGGGGCCCGACCCAAACCCCCCCTACCTGTGACAACCCCCCTAGACTTCCCCCGGGGGGCCCCGGTTGGGAACCCCCCCCTGGGAACCCCCAAAATTTTTGGGGCGGGCGAGACATTTTTTATATAAGGAAAAAAACCCCCCAAAAACGGCAGAGATGCTTACCTGCTGAAAAGGCCCCATATGATCCCCTACAGGTGCGCGGACCCCCAAAAAAATGGCGACCCACCCGGGCTTTAAAAACCAAAAATTTAACTGCCCTCTTTAAAAAGGGGGTTTTGGGCCCTGTGTACAACCCCCCGCCCCAAAATAAAACCCTATATGGGGAATGTTCACATTTGGGGCAGAGGGCTAAAAACCCCCCAAGGTGAATTTTAGGTTTTGGGGCCATCCGTTTGGGAACTTCTTGCGTTTTGGGATGGCTTTATGTTTTTTGAAAAAATTTTTCAAATAATTTCCCTATATTTTTTACTGCCATTTTACTTTTATTTTTATTTATTTTAGGGAATTTTTTCATTTTTTATTGGGGATGTGGTAGCTTCATATAAAATTTGGGGGAAACTAGAGTTGAGGGTGTTTTTAAAAAACCACCCTTTTGGATGTCAAAAATTTTTTTCCCCTCCCCCATTACGGGGTTTCATATCTTTTGAAAAACCCACCCCCCAGATAAAAAGGATAGCTTAGTCATGTATTGTAGAAATTCAAAAAAACCTTTTGAATTTGCTTCACGCGACAGAAAATTTTTGTAAACCTAAAGGCATCAGAAAAAAATTATTCACCATGAATTGAGGGGAACCCCCTTTTTCCCCTTTTTTTCTCGATCAGCCCGGGGGGCAAAAACCCTCCTTTTTCATCTTCTTATTTTTTTGCAAACCCCCCAAATAACAGAAAAATTTCCCTTTTTTCCCCAAAAATTGATTTGGCACACTGCTTTTTACGGGGTTCCTTTTAAGATCAATAAAAAAAGGGGGGGCTCTTGGTCGGGGGATTAAATTTTCCAAGTTTCCCGCAGGGGGGACTGATCCCCGGGCTTTTTCACAGGTTCCCCTTCAAAAATTTTTTTCTTTGCTTCTGTTTTTTTTCTTCCCCTGCTTTTTTGGGCCGGGGACTTAATGTTTGGGGGACAAACATTTGAATGAAGAGAGCAAAAACAGAGTCTTTTTGAGACAGGAGGGGGGGCAAAAACCCAAAAATTTTTAAAAGTTGGCAAAAAAAAAAAAACAACGGCAAAATTTTGCAAAAGGTCGAAAAAGGGTTTTTCCCAAGGGGGTGATTTAAGCCACAGAGAACCCTTTTGGGCATTGTTCATGTAATTTTCTTAATGGTCATTGGGCATGGACTATGGCCCAAAAAAAACTAAGTGGACTGGGGAAAGGGGAAAAATAAGTACATTCAAAGGCTTCCTAACTGTAAATTTTCAGCATTTTTATATTTTAAAAGGAAAACCCCGGGGGGGTTGTTGGGAAAACTTCCACGTCAGTATATGAGTGGGGACCCCCCGATAAGGTATTTATTTTTAACCCTTTTGTTTCCAAAAAGGTTTTTCATTCTAGAATTTTCATTTGAGCAAAAACTGACCCTCTATAAAAGTCTCTCTTTTCCCCTTGCCACTTCCCCTTTAAGGGCCTGGGAGATAAAAGGTTTTAATCGGACAGTGCTATTTTGTTTTTTTGACGGGTTTCCCCTCATCCACATTTATTTTGGGGGTTTGCACAGTCGTTTAGTGTAGCAAAAAGCAGAAATCATTTCCCTATGGGATGTAACTGCAAGACAACACGAGGTCTTCTCAGACCCCCCGTGTTTGCAACCCCCCCCGGGCCCCCTTTTTATGGGGCAGGTGGGGCTTGTGATGTGTTTGGCGAAAACGTTTTAAAATTTTCTGTTTTGGGGGATTGAGAGCAGTATTTAACTTTTAACAGCCTTGGGGGGGGTGTGATTCCCCCCGTGGCCCGTGGGATTTTTGAGCTATCAAATTTAGCTTTTTTGAGGGGGCTAGCGCCGGTCCCGCTTCAAAGGGGGGAGACAGACAGATTTAAAGAGAAAAACCCCCAAAAGTAAAACAAGAGTTTGCATCTGTCCTTCATTAAATCTCACATTTAAAATGGCAAACGTTGTTTGCTGCCCCGGGGGCCCGTCTTCCAGTTGTGCATTTTTTTAAAAAATTTTAAGCAATGTTTTTTATGAACCAATCTTTATTTTAGAAAAAAGAAAGCTTTTGAAAAATTTTCCCCTTTGGGGCTTTCTTTGGGCTCACTTTTTTCCTTTTTTGTTTTTTTTTACAGAAGACTTTTTGGAGCCTAAATATTTTAAGAGAGTGGGCCCCCTTTTTTGTTGGGGGGTTTTCGAGTTTTCCCAAAATGAGGCCCCAAAAAAGTTTGGGTTTCCGGAAACCCATAAAGTCAAAGGGGCCCCAAAAAATGGTGCTGAAAATGGTTATAGTAAATTTTGGGGGGGTAACCCGAAAAGTAAAAATTCGGCCCCCCTTCCGAACACCACTGTTCGGGCATGGGGCAAAAAAGGACTTCCCCCCCCGGGGGGGGGAAGGGGGGGGTCGTTTGCTGTTAGGGGGTTTTTTCCCGGAAAACCGGGGGTTTGTTTCGCTGGTTTTTTTTTTTTTTTTTTTACGCGCTGCAAACATGCTTTTGATCACAGTAAAAAAATTTATCGCCCCTTTTTAAAGCCGCGGTTTCCCCTGTCAAAAGGGCCGAGTGGCCCAGCTGTATCAAGGGATAAAATTTTTTCTCCGTCCCAGGGTGTTAGTTTTGCCCGCGGTTATCAAAAAAAACAAAATCGGGGAAACCCAGCCCTTTTTTTTTAATTATTTCCTTCCCGGTGCGAGCCGGGTGAGATATTCCCCAGTTCCCCCCGCTCCGCTGTTTTTATGGGAGAAGGCACGGTGATGGGGCAGTAGTCCTCACTGACACTAGTGCCCCCAGGAAAAAATTTTTACCTCTGATTTATAGCTTTCGGGCAGCGGGGAAAGGGGGTGTCTGACCAGCGTGAAGGGTTTACGCGATAAAGCGGGGGGGGGCAGGGGGGGTAGAGTACGGGGGGGGACAGGGGGGGGCCATTGCCCCGGGCCCCGTCCATGCGGGGCCCAGGGGGGACTTTGGGCCCCTTACATCTTTTTGGGGTGTCTTTGGTGCGGGGGGGCGCACAATCCCCCTCCCCTGTCGACAGATGCACAGCAGCTGTTTCAGAGCCAGAGTCTCAGTCCCAGTGTGTGGCTTTCTCCCCCCAGAAGTCCTCCTGGCTGCGCAGCGCAGTTACTTTTGTACAGATCTAAGGCTATGGCAACGTTGTGTATTTTTCGCGTTTTTTTTGTTTTTTACGCAAAAACGCTTAAAAATCCCCTGAAGAAGCATCCCTTCTTAAAAGAATTCTGAAATTTTTTTGCCTGGGTTTTTTTTCCAAAAAAAAAAAGCAGGGGAAAAAAAAACGCAGATGTTCATTAATTTTTGCGTTAATTTTCCGTTTTTCCCTCATTTTTGCCCTAAAATGTTCGGGAAAAATTTTCGGGAAAATTCGCAAAAAAAGCCCCCAAAAGCATCACACGGAAAAAACCCCTAAAAAACGCAGCGTTTTTCGTGAAAAACTTTTTTTGCTGGGAAAAATTTCTGCAAACATTCCTAAAGGTTTTAACTAGCCTAATGGGTGGGGCGTGGGTCCTAGTGCCCCTGACATTAAAAGGACACTCTGGTCTGCCCCCCGTGCCTGAAGCTCATCTAAGTCCGGGGAATTGATTAATTCATTTTTTTGGCTGTCAGGTCAGGGGGGTTTAAGTGGGGAGGGGGGTATTGGGGGGCGGGGGGTTTGGGGCGTGAAAAGTGAGAGGAGGGGGTGTTGTTGGGCTGGGCAGGGGGGGGTTAAGTGGAGGAGGGGGTTATTTGGGGGAAGGACGGCAGGGGGGAATGGGGGATGGAGTATTTGGGAGGGGACAGCACTGGGGGTGTGTGAGAGGATGGGGGTTTTTGGGGGGAGGGCGTGGGGGTTAAGTGTGGGGATGAGGTAGGGGGGGCTGGGGGACTGGGGGTTAATGTAAGGAGGGGGGTTTTTGGGGGGGAGGGGATGGGGGAAAAAGTGAGAGGATGAGGGTTTTATGGGAGAGGAGACGGGTACTGTGGTATGGATGGGGGGGTATTGGGGGGCTGGGCATGGGGGGTTAATGTGGAAAGGTGGGGTTTGGGGGGGCGGGCATGGGGGGGTTAATATGGGGTATTATTATGGGAGGAGGGAAAAAGGGACTGGGGATTAAGTAAAAAAAGGGGATTGCGGGGGTAGGGCACGGGGGGGAGTGAGAGGTGGGGGTTTATGGAGAGCGGAGACGGGGCCCGGAGGGTTAATGTGGGGATGGGGGGATTTTTTGGGGGCTAGGAAAAGGGGGGCTAATGTGAGGAATGGGGTTTGTGGGGGTGGGCGGGGGGGGTTTAAAGTGAGGGATGGGGGTATTATGGGAGAGGGGGAAAAGGGGATGGGGGTTTTAAAGTAAAAAGGGGGGTATTGCGGGGGTGGGCACTGGGAGTGGTGTGGAGGAGGGGGGGTTTTTGGGGAAAAGGAGACGGGCCGGGGGTTAATGGAAGGATGGGGGATTTGGGGGGCTAGGGCACTTTGGGGGTAAAAATGAAGGAGGGGTTTTTGGGACTAGGGAGGTGGGGGAAAAGTGAGAGGAAAGGGTGTTATTTGGGGGAGGATAGGCATGGGGTGAAGTGAGGGATGGGATTAGGGGAGGGAACAGCATGTGGGTAATGTGAGAGGAGGGGGGGGTTGTTTTGGGGTAGGGCGGGGGGGGTTTTTTTGTGGGATGGGGTATTGGGGGGGCTGGGGGGACGGGGGGTTAATGTAAGAGGAGGGGGGTTTTAGGGGGGGTAGGAAGGGGGGGAAATGTGAGAGGTTGGGGTTTTAGGGGGGAAAGGGGCGGGAAAAAGGGGGAATGTGATGGGGGGGGGGTTTTGGGGGGGCTAGGGCATGGGGGGCTTAATGTAAGGGGGAGGGGATTGGGGGGCTGGGGGTGGGGGTTAATATGGGGGATGAGGGTATTAGGGGGAGGGGAAACGGGCACTGGAGGTTAATGTAAAGGATGGGTATTGGGGGGTTTTGGGGACTGGGGGGGGGTGAGGGATGGGGGTTTTTTTGGGAGGCGGAGAGGGCAGGGGGGTTTTTAAAGTGAGGGAGGGGGGGATTGGGGGGCTAGAGCCTGGGGGTTAATGTGAGAGAAGGGGATTGTGGGGGTAGGGCGGGGGGTTTAAAGTAGAGGAGGGGGTTTTTTTGGGGGGAGGGAGAAAAGGGCACTGGAGGGTTAATGTAAAGGAGGGGTTTTGGGGGGCAAAGGGGAGGGGAGGGGGGGTTTTGGGGGATGGGGTATTTTGGGAGGGAGGAAGGGAAAAAGGGGGGTTAATGTGAAGGAGGGGGTATTGTGGGGGCTAGAGCACGGGGGGCTTAATGGGGAGAAGGGGTTTGGGGGGCTGGGAAAAGGGGGGGTTAATGTGAGGGAGGGTATTTTGGGAAGGGAACGGGACTAGAGGGTTAATGTGAGAGGATGGGGTTTGTGGGGTGAGCACTGGGGGGGTTAATGGAGAGGAGGGGGATTGTGGGGGGTAGGGCACTGGGGGTAATGAAAGGGTGGGTATTGGGGGGTAGGCAGGGAAGGAATGTAGAGGTGGGGGTTTTTGGGGGGAAGAGGAGACGGGCAGGGGGTTAAAGTGAGGGATGGGGGTTTATCAAGTATTATATAACCTGGAAATAAAAGGCCGGGTCCAAATTGCGGTGTGAGCAGAAACTCGTGCTCAAACCCAGCACTGCCACCGCCCCTGGCAGGCATAAAAATACAAAAAATTTTAAGCAGCCGCACACCCCGTCCCGGTGCCGGGGGCGTCCCCGGGTGTTAGGGGGAGACTCGGGAGTTTCCGCCAAAATTTCCCCGGGCCTTACAAAAGGGGCGGAAGGCCCCATAACCCCGAGGATAAAAACGCAATCTCAGATGACGCTGCCCCCCCTGCATGGCGTGCGGTTGGATTACTATGCAGCGTTACCTCGGGCGGAGACCAATGTCAGTCGATGATGGCGAACAACCCGACGAGAATTTGTCTGTCGTGGCCCCTTTAAAAAGTAAACCACGGCTGCATTTATTCAAAATTTCATAATTCTTTTTATTATTTAAAGTTATTTAAAGGCTCGGGATAATTGCTGCATTTCACTTGAGATACAGAGGGCCCAAAAATCATGATATGGTGCCTGCTGTCATGAGAGCCCAAGACCACTGGTGCGATCAGGCGGTCATGTGATCAGGCTTGCTATTTGCACATGTCGACTAGATAAGTTTGACTTCTCGCAATAGAAGATAATTGGGAGGAAGCCGAAAGAGTCATCACACGACCCCCTGTCACATCAGCGATGCTGGGGCCATTTATAACTGTACATAGGGGGACTCAGTTAATTATTATGTGAGCAATTAGAAGCATTATTATTTTAGGGGTACCAGTAGGGTAGTTACTGGGTGGGAGACGGTGCTGAGCCGGCTGTAAGTCAGTGCTGGGGTGCTGTTACAGCCGCCACTTTCTATACACTGACTGAAACTCTGCCAGCACAACCATATGACTGGAAGAACAAGGCTGCCGGGAGGAATAAAGTTAATTTCCTCCTGGCAGAGGGGCTCTCAGTGCAGCCGCCGCACAGTGTCAGAACACTATTACGATTATACTGTGTATTGAAGGAGCAGTGGGGACATCATTATATGTTAGGGGAACTCTGGGGGACATTATACTGTATGTATGGGAGCTGCGGGCCATCATACTGTATTAAGGGAGCTGTGGGATCTCACATGTGTATAAGGGAGCTGTGTGCCTACCATACTGTGTATATAGGGGAGCTGTGGGATCATCATACAATGTATGGGAGCTGTGGGATCATCATACGGTGTATAGGGAGCTGTGGGATCATTTACGGTGTATAGGGGAGTGTGGGAGCTCATAGTGTGTATAGGGGAGCTGTGGGTATCATACTGTGTATATGGGAGTTGTGGGCGCATCATAGTGTGTATAGGGGAGCTGTGGGATCATCACACGGTGTTGTAAGGGAGCTGTGGGATCATCATACTGTGTATAGGGGATCTGTGGGGCATCATAGTGTGTATAGGTGAGCTGTGGGATCATCATATGTGTATAGGGGAGCTGTGGGAGCATCATAGTGTGTATAGGGGGCTGTGGGGATCATCATACTGTGTACAGGGGAGCTGTGGGAGCATCATAGTGTGTATAGGGGAGCTGTGGTATCATACGGTGTTAGGGGAGCTGTGGGATCATCATACTGTGTATAGGGGAGCTGTGGGATCATCATCTGTGTATTGGGGAGCTGTGGGATCATCATACGGGGTACAGGGGAGCAGTGGGATATCATACGGTGTATGAGGGAGTGGAGCTGTGGGATCATCATATGGTGTAGAGGGTAGTTGTGGGATCATCATACTGTGTATAGGAAGCTGTGGGATCATTATACTGTGTATAGGGAAGCTGAGGGATCATCATACTGTGTATGAAGGAGCTGTAGCTGTGGGATCTAATATGGTGTAGAGAGGAGCTATATACACCATACTGTATATAGCGGAATTGTACATGGGAATGTAAGGGACCTAATTAAATGTTAAGTGGGCACTTAAACATTATTGTTATAGGGGCTCTCAGCATTGTCACCATCAAAGTTGCACATGGAGTATTATTACTTTCTAGGGACAAAATGTGGAGGGCACATGTACAGGAAATTAATATTTTCTAGGTGGCAATTTTACATCTAGAGAGCACAAAGGAGGCATTTATTACGGTTTGTAGGTGCACAGTGGGGGCATACTATATGGGGCACTGGAGGAGCTCTGTTTTTGTACCATACAGCAGGTGCAGTAATAGGGTCACATACGGCAGCAGCGGCTCAGTATTGAGGTATCAGCAGGATGAGGGAGTTGGTGCAGGTTGGGAATATATTGTGGAACACAAGAAATCAATGGGATGAAACTGAAAGGGAGAAGATCAGTTAGATAGTAGAAAAAAACTTTTTGACAGTGAGGGTGATCAATGAGTGGAACAGGCTGCCACGAGAGGTAGTGGTTCTCCTTCAATGGAGGTGTTATGATTTGGTAGCTGAGGAGGACAGGAGCAAAATACCACCAAAGCAGCAAGACACTAGAGAGCCTGGAACTAATGGGTTGCAGATCCCTAAACTAACGCACAACTAGAAGTAGCCGTGGAGCGTACCTACGGTGATCCTAGCGCCTCGGCACAGCTGGAGAGTTAGCTACCCCTGAAGATAGAAAGAGGAAAGCTAACTGCCCGAGTAAAGCCCCCAAAGAAATGGATAGCCCCCAAAAGTAATGGCGGTTTAGACAAGAGGAAAACACGAACACAGACAGAAAATAGAATGAGCAAATGTTGGGGCCAAATCTGTCTAGAAAGTAAAGTACAGGAGAGAAATTCTGTCTGCAACCCAGAAAAAACCTATAAAAATACAGCACTTCTGATTTACAAAAAAAGCTGAGACCACACGATCTCGACCACCTATATCAGATCCCTGGTGTGACACACAGTACCCAGCAATAAAAATATCAATGGAACAGAGAACAAGTGCAAATACAAAAGAGAAAGAGGGCAGCGCAAGCCCCCAAAGGGGACCGGCTGAAGTCCAAGGCAAGACTGCAAAAAGCAAGGAAAATCCAACACAGAAAAAAAACAGAAAGTCACTTATCTGAATGATAGCAGGAAAGCAAGGTACTCTGCAAAACAGTCTATTGAGAGTACTTTGCAAAAATATTCTCATTGGAGCTACTCTGCAAAACAGCCTCATTGGGGGTAGAGATTGAGTGCACTGATGCTCAACCACTTGTTTTGTTTGAGGATGAGTACAAGGGAGGGGTATTGCAAGGGTCAGTGGACCACGCAGCACTCAGATGATGATGTTGATGATGAAAACACAGGGGCCAACTGCTGCAGCTTTTGCTGTGTGTGACTGGCAAGAAGGACGGGGTGAGGGATGGTTGGATTTACTATTATTGTTTATTTTTCGCTCACCATTGATTCCATGGTGCTGTACATGAGGGGGTTAGATAGAAAAACCAAATAGAAATTGCAATGAACAAACTAACAGTGACGACAGGTACAGAGGGGGAGGGACCCCGTCCTTGCGGTTTACATTCTACAGGTAATGGGGATGAGGCAGTATTTTAGGAGGATGCAGCAGCTCTAGTGTTGGTGAGGCAGCAGCAAGGTCATTGCAAGCTGAAAGTGTTTTGAAGACAAGGGTTTTCAAGTTCAGCTTGAAAGTTCCGAATGTAGGGGTAATCGGACTTGTTGGGGCACAGAGTTCCAGAGAATGGGGGATACTCAGGAGAAATCTTGTAGGCGATTGGATGAGTGATGTAACAATTGTGAGAAGAGGAGGTCTTGGGAGATTACGTGCTGAGATATATTGAGAGAGTACTTCAGAGATAAATGGGGAGACAGATTTAGGACAGCTTTCTAAGCAAGTGTTAGTAGCTTGAAGTGCATTCGTTGTGGAATTGGTAACCAATAAAGGGATTTTCAGAGGGGAGAAGTGGAGGAGAGAGGAGAGAGTTGGATTTACTCGCGCAGAAGAGTTAAGGACAGACTGGAAAGGTGCGATAGGGGATGATTAGGTCTTATACGCCAAAGCGAGTCAAGGCTACCCGAGTGATGTGGGCCGTTCCCTCTTATGCTGTAGTCTCAGGCTCTTCCTCCCCTCCCAAGCAACAGGGCCACCTGACTCCGCGCAAAGAGAGGATGTGACAGCACCACCAACAGCAGGGTCACCGAGCATCTCCACATCGTCACATGGAAGCATTCAGCTGTCAATCCCCCAAACCGGGAAAAAAAAGAGAAAGTACCCTTTCCTGAATGACAGCATTTCAAATTTCCTGGCCTTTCAATGCTTCCATTCTGGTTGGTGGAGAGAGACACTTTTAAAAAGCTTATGGCAGTGTATGTCCCACAGTACGTGGTTCCGAGTGCCACTACTTTTCCACGAAGCCTGGACCTGCACTGCATGAACATGTTGCTGACAAAATCAGGTGTACACTGCGCAATGCCATCAGTGGCAAGGTCCACATTACCACCAATATGTGGACCAGTTAGCACGGTCACGGACGTTATATCTCTCTAACTGCCCACTGGGTAAATGTAGTGGGCCTGAGACAAAAAGCGTTTTAGCACATGTCCTATCACCACCGAGGATTGCTGGATGCTTCTCTGTCCATGATGCCTCTACTTCACTTCCTCCACTTCCTCCTCATATGGTCAGCATAAAACATGCATGACCAATTTTAGCATAGCCAGGGGGAACGAGACCAGGCTGTCTGAAACACATACAGTGCAGACCAAAAGTTTGGACATACCTTCTCATTTAAAGATTTTTCTGTATTTTCATGACTATGAAAATTGTACATTCACACTGAAGGCATCAAAACTATGAATTAACACATGTGGAATTATATACTTAACAAAAAAGTGTGAAACAACTGAAAATATGTCTTATATTTTAGGTTCTTCAAAGTAGCCACCTTTTGCTTTGATGATGCTTTGCACACTCTTGGCATTCTATTGAGGAATTTCAAGAGGTAGTCACCGGAAATGGTCTTCCAACAATCTTGAAGGAGTTCCCAGAGATGCTTAGCACTTGTTGGCCTTTTTGCCTTCACTCTCCGGTCCAGCTCACCCAAACCATCTCGATTGGGTTCAGATCTGGTGACTGTGGAGGCCAGGTCATCTGGCGTAGCACCCCATCACTCTCCCTTTTTGGTCAAATAGCCCTTAGGCTACTTTCACACTTGCGCTTTTTTGCGCAGCGCATCTTGCGCTATCGGACGCATGCCAATGTTCCCCTATCTTTAACATGGTGGGCGCAGGGTCTAGCGCTTGCACGCGTTCATGTGCGTTTGTCGTGCGCTGCGCATTTTCCCGGTGTGCGCCCATACGCGCTAGACGCTACATGTTGCATTTTTTTTCGGTCAAACCGCTTTAAAAAAACGCATGCGCACATGTGCGCATGCTATGCGCAAAAAATAACATTGCAGTCTATGGGGGCACTGGCGTGCGCATGGCTTTGCGCTTGTCAGCGCTTTTGCACGCACGCGATTTTTCTGTAATAATGGAGACAGAGATGATGGAGCCAGAGATGATGGAGACAGACAGAGATGATGGAGACAGAGATGATGGAGACAGAGATGATGGAGACAGACTGAGATGATGGAGACAGACAGATGATGGAGACAGAGATGATGGAGACAGAGATGATGGAGACAGACGATGGAGACAGAGATGATGGAGACAGACAGAGATGATGGAGACAGACAGAGATGATGGAGACAGATGATGGAGACAGAGATGATGGAGACAGAGATGATGGAGACAGAGATGATGGAGACAGAGATGATAGAGACAGACAGAGATGATGGAGACAGACAGATGATGGAGACAGAGATGATGGAGACAGAGATGATGGAGACAGAGATGATGGAGACAGACAGAGATGATGGAGACAGAGATGATGGAGACAGAGATGATGGAGACAGACAGAGATGGAGGAGACAGACAGATGATGGAGACAGAGATGATGGAGACAGAGATGATGGAGACAGACAGAGATGATGGAGACAGATGATGGAGACAGAGATGATGGAGACAGATGATGGAGACAGAGATGATGGAGACAGACAGAGATGATGGAGACAGACAGAGATGATGGAGACAGACAGAGATGATAGAAATGTGACACATAGACAACGCATGCGCCAAAAAAAACGCAAACGCATGCAAAAACGCATGAAATCGCAGACAAACGCTGCGTTTTTTTGTCGAAATGCGCATGCTGATGCCAATAAAATCGCAGCGTTTGTATGCGTTTTTTTAATGCGCTTCATGTGCGCTCAAAACGCAGCGCAAAAAAACGCAAGTGTGAAAGTAGCCTTACACAACTTGGAGGTGTGTTTGTGATCATTGTCCTGTTGAAAAATAAATGATGGTCCAACTAAACGCAAACGGATGAATAGCATGCCGCTGCAAGATGCTGTGGTTGCCATGCTGGTTCAGTATGCCTTCAATTTGAAAAATCCCCAACAGTGTCACAAGCAAAGCACCCCCACACCATCACACCTCCTCCTCCATGCTTCACGTGGGAACCAGGCAAGTAGAGTCCTCCCGTTCACCTTTTCTGCATCGCACAAAGACACGGTGGTTGGAACAAAATTCTCAAATTTGGACTCATCAGACCAAAGCACAGATTTCATGGTCTAATGTCCATTCCTTGTGTTCTTTAGCCCAAACAAGTCTCTCCTGCTTGTTGCCTGTCCTTAGCAGTGGTTTCCTAGCAGCTATTTTACCATGAAGGCCTGCTGCACCTCAGGCTCGATCTGGTGGTGTGTGATAAGTGGTGAAACCTCGTAGCAGTGTAAGGAGTGCACAAGGACTAGCTGAGCCCACTCTCCCTTGCCCGTGTTTGTACGTCCTGGCAAGTGGTAGACTTAATGTGTAATGTTGCTATGCCTGTTAGATGTTATACAGGCACAAAAAAACAAATATCCAAAAATGAAATAAAAAAATCTTTTTGCAAAAATGCATGAAGGTAGTAATAATCATAAGGGTATTTAGTAAACATAATTTTGATCAAAATAATGTACAAGCCATCCCGCCACGTCAAGGCAACCCTCTGTGGGACAGTCCTACTCTAATATTGAAACCTTTCCACTTGTCAAGTGACTTAAACGTGAACAAGGGCAGAGGACTGAACCACCAGTTGAAGCTCTGGCCAGACAGGATGGATTTTCTCAACTCAGAAAACAGGCGGTCACACCCTTATATGCACGGAATGCACTATGAACTACATAGAAAATAGATCTGAACTGAAAAAGTAAGTTAATGTGTATGCAAAATGTAAAGCATATTAACACATGACCATTAACAGAAAAACAGGCACAAAAAAACAAATATCCAAAAATGAAATAAAAAATCTTTTTGCAAAATGCATGAAGGTAGTAATAATCATAAGGGTATTTAGTAAACATAATTTTGATCAAAATAATGTACAAGCCATCCCGCCACGTCAAGGCAACCCTCTGTGGGACAGTCCTACTCTAATATTGAAAACCTTTCCACTTGTCAAGTGACTTAAATGTGAACAAGGGCAGAGGGACTGAACCCACCAGTTGAAGCTCTGGCCAGACAGGATGGATTTTCTCAACTCAGAAAACAGGGCGGTCACACCCTTATATGCACGGAATGCACTATGAACTACATAGAAAACTAGATCTGAACTGAAAAAGTAAGTTAATGTGTATGCAAAATGTAAATGCATATTAACACATGACCATTACACAGAAAAACAGGCACAAAAAAACAAATATCCAAAAATGAAATAAAAAATCTTTTTGCAAAAATGCATGAAGGTGTAATAATCATAAGGGTATTTAGTAAACATAATTTTGATCAAAATAATGTACAAGCCATCCCGCCACGTCAGGCAACCCTCGTTCACATTTAAGTCACTTGACAAGTGGAAAGGTTTTCAATATTAGAGTAGGACTGTTTTTCTGTGTAATGGTCATGTGTTAATATGCATTTACATTTTGCATACACATTAACTTACTTTTTCAGTTCAGATCTAGTTTTCTATGTAGTTCATAGTGCATTCCGTGCATATAAGGGTGTGACCGCCCTGTTTTCTGAGTTGAGAAAATCCATCCTGTCTGGCCAGAGCTTCAACTGGTGGGTTCAGTCCCTCTGCCCTTGTTCACATTTAAGTCACTTGACAAGTGGAAAGGTTTTCAATATTAGAGTAGGACTGTCCCACAGAGGGTTGCCTTGACGTGGCGGGATGGCTTGTACATTATTTTGATCAAAATTATGTTTACTAAATACCCTTATGATTATTACTACCTTCATGCATTTTTGCAAAAAGATTTTTTATTTCATTTTTGGATATTTGTTTTTTTGTGCCTGTTTTTCTGTGTAATGGTCATGTGTTAATATGCATTTACATTTTGCATACACATTAACTTACTTTTTCAGTTCAGATCTAGTTTTCTGTTAGATGTTATGTGTAGCATAAGATTGTTATGCTGTGCAATGTACTGTATATATATATATATATATATATATATATATATTGTATTGTATAAATAGGGAAAGTGTAGTAGTTGGATTAACCCACTAGAGGGGGGCATTGTAGGATAGCAATAAGAATAGGATAGGAACTAGTTAAGTTAGGACGGGCCAACTGGGGTAAGATAGAAGGATTTCCTGCATTTAGTCAGTAGTGCCTGGGAGCCCGGACTGGGCAGTTGTGCCATGCAACGTTTAAGAAAAGGAAAAGGAGACCAGCTCGTCCAGGGTCTAAGAGCAACAGTCACCGGTAAGGTGAAGGAATACAGGGCAGTTTGAATATGGTGGCAGTCAGCTACGTAGGAAGACGCCTGAATATCTGGGAAAAAACGGACAGGGAACTCCTAAAGATAGTCAGACTGGTCAGACAGAACCGGAGGCAATGGTACGACCCTGCAAAATTCCTAAAGAAGTGAAGGACAGCACAGGGAAAGAAAATTATATGCTTTGTGAAGAACATTGTGCTGTACCTAAGTGTGGACTGGACGAGCTGAGAAAAGAACTGAGTAAAATTGTTTGATTTCAATTGGAACTTGACTCTTCCTGTCTTTATATGGGACTTCAGGAAAGAAATCCCCAGCAGACCAGAGAAGACCCTGATGGACAAGAAAGCGGACAAAAAGGTACGCTATTACAGGGACATGGTGTTTCTGTGGCAGGAGGCCAGGGTGCGACAAAGCAGCCACTATTAGCCACAACTACCCCCTGGCCCCCATTACAGCAGCTCTGGCCTTAGCCGGTTTCATGCACATCCCTTCCCTGGCGCATATGCTGAATTTGGTTGTGCAGAGCTACCTGAAAAAGTACCCAGAGATGTCAAGAGCTGCTGCAGAAAGTGCAGGCAGTCTGTGTTCGCTTTCGGCGTTCTTATCCTCCTGCTGCTCACCTGTCTGTGCTGCAACTTCACTTTTGCCTTTCTGTTCACTGCCTCATATGTGATGTACCAACAAGATGGAACTCCACCTTGCATATACTGGAGACACTGTGTGAGCAGCAGCAGACGATAGTGGAGTTTCAGCTGCAGCACACATGGGTGTGTCACTCTGCGGAACAATACAACGTCACCACCAACGAGTGGGCCTCTATGCGGGAAGTGTGTGCCATGCAGGGCCGGCGTCAGCACCCGGCATACCCGGGCAAGTGCCGGGGCCCTGAGCAGGGGGGGACCCACTCGGCGTCGGGCACCCCGGCACCCGTTAGCGGATGAGAGCGGTACCAGCGCTGCCACTGGGCCCCCCCGCTTGCTTAGGGCCCCGGCAGCAGCACTTACCTCTCCCCGTGCCTCCGCTGCCGCAGATCTGGGTTCCAGGGGGCGCCTGCAGGGCGCCGGCGCTTCCTCTCACTGCAGCGCCGCTGAATGACATCATCATTCAGCGGCCGGCTGTGGCAGAGAGAGCGCGGACGCCGGACAGGTGAGATGTGTGTGTGTGTGTATGTGAGAGAGCGGTGCTGTCTGTGTGTGGTGCTGTATGTGTGATGGTGGTGGGGGGAAGGCAGTGATGGTGGTGAGGAGCCGGGGCCCGGAGGCAATGATGATGATGATGGGGAGGCGATGATGATGGGGATCGAAGATGATGGGGAGGCGATGATGATGGGGAGGCGATGATGATGGGGAGGCGATGATGATGGGGAGGCGATGATGATGGGGATCGAAGATGATGGGGAGGCGATGATGATGGGGAGGCGATGATGATGGGGAGGCGATGATGATTATGATGGGGAGGCAAAGATGATGGGGAGGCGATGATGGGGAGGCAATGATGATGATGATGGGGAGTCTTTCCACAGCGCCCTTTCCTGAGCCGTAACAGCGCAGAATGCAGCACAGTGCAGAGGAGAGCTCCATATTTTGTATGGAGCATTATATGGGGACCAGTATCCTGTATGGAGCATTATATGGGGTCCAATATTCTTTATGGAGCATTATATTTGGCCCATAATACTGTATGGAGGACTATGTGGTGCCCATAATATTGTATGGAGGACTGTACTGTCCAGTCTGTACTGTGCGCTGTGAGGATTTGGCGGTTTTTGAGCTATTGTAGAGTGTACAATAGATATCACTCATGTAATGGAAGAAGTGAAGTGTTTGGCATTGTACTATGCCCATATTTCTCTGCCGTATCTGTGCATCATGAATCGTGGTCTGTGTTAAAGGGGCCCACTGAGACTCTTTCGCCCGGGGCCCATAAAAACCTGGGGCCGGCCCTGGTGCCATGTTACGCTGCTTTGAGTACTCCACAACATTGTCAGCGCTAATGACTCCATCATCAGTGTTACTATCCCACTTCTACACCAAAAATGTTTCAAGCGATGATAGATGAGGTGGTGGCACAGGATGAAGAGGAAGAGGAACAGGAACCAATTACACCATTATCAGGCCAGTCGTCCACACATGGCTCGGAGGGTGGGTTTCTGTCCAGCCAGAGGAAAGTTTTAGAGGATGAGGAGGAGGAACCGTGTTCACAGCAGGGTTACACTCAAAGCAGCTCACGAGCACCAGTGCAGCATGGCTGGGGAATACAGTAGATACAGACGATACACCTCCCACCGAGGACAGCTTGTCGTTGTGTTGGCAGCGGATTACTCCAAGCGTGTGACAACAGAACTTGCTTATTCAGGAACAATATATGATAAGCTTAATAGATCAGGAATAAATCATTTGTGTGTCTCTATCTGTGCAGCATCTACAGCAGGCTGCAGGCATCTTCTCTCATACACAGACACAGGAAAACAGGAAATACAGTCACATGCTCTCCCTGTGTGAGCCTCTGGGAGTTTTTTTTTTTTTTAACTTTATGAACAGCATACAAATCTAGCAGCTAAACACTCATAGACAGGAATGGAGTTCTTGCACCAAACATATTCCAACACCCCCACTCAACAACTACTTATCCTGTTAGTCCCATTGCGGTTCTGAAGTCCACAAACTTGGCTCTTCATAATGGCTTTGTCATACCAGTCTCTTTGGCGTGGCTTGCTTACACGGCAGAGAATTCCAACTGTGGCTTTGATATCTGGATGAGTTGTGGTTGCTATGTACAGAAGCGCCCCCACTGCTTGTCTGCAACTCCCATTGCTGGGCAGCAGATCCTCTTCTTCCAACTTCAAATAGGACGGATCCATTGGTGTTGATGCACTTTTGGCCTCTGACATTCCAAACTGGTTTAGTAAGTATTCTGACCATATAAGAAAGTGGTCTAGCTGGGATACCTTTGTTTGGCCTTTCTGATCTCCTGACTGGAGGTTGACTTGGTTCTTCTGTGTCTTCCTTGGTGACTTCAGAGCTTATCCACACTTCAGTGTTTTCCTTTTTGGTGGCTTCTCGCAGTTCCATAGCTCAATATGGAGTTTTATTTGTGGCTTTACTTGGCAATCTGTTTTGAAGATAGCAAGCTGTCATGATGGCTTCTCCCCAATACGTTGTAGGTAGATTCGCATCAAACAACATACTTCTTCCACTTTCACAGAGAGTACGGTTCTTTCTCTCTGCAATGCCATTTTGTTCTGAGTTGTATGGAATGGTATTTTGGAACACGATTCCATGCTTTTTCAAAATGGTTTGCACCATACCACTTGTATATTCGGTTCCATTATCTGCACATCTGCACACAGGGTTTTTGGCATTCTTCCAAATTTGTTAAACACTACAGCAAGATATTCTTCAAGTTTCTGTGGAACTTCATCCTTACTGTGAAGCAGGTAGGCGACTGTATATCTGGAGTAGTCATCAATAAATGTGAGAAAATATCTCTTCTTGCTAGGAATTTGAACACTCATTGGACCACTTACATCTGTATGTATCAGATCCAGAGGCTGTGCAGATCTAGTGGTGCTTATTTTAGGAAAGGATTTTCTGGACATTTTCCCTTTAAGACAGCTAGTGCACTTCATCATTTGACTGCACTGGTTGATTTCAATATCATTTACAAGTTGAGCTAGCTTACTTACTGCTTCTGGGTCTTTGTGCCCAAGATATCTGTGGCATAGATGGATACACTTCTTATGCAGATCATGTCTAGCACTGTACACTCTTTCTTTGCATTTTAGCTGATAAAGTTCATCTTGGATTTTTCCTTCTGTAAGAGTGTGACCCTTCTTTGAGATGATGCAGATGTTTTCTCTAAAAGTTGCTACATTCCCCTTTTGCGTAAGCTTCTTTACAGACAGATGATTGCTTTCAAGGCTGGGAACATAGAGAACATCCTTTATTGGGATCTTTCTGCTTTGTTCTGAGGAAACTGGACAGTGGAGTTAGCTGTCTCCTACTCCTTCTGAAGTCATATAGTGACCATTAGCTAAGATGACCTTTTCTGACTAGCTTTCATTCAGGTCAGTGAAGAAATCCTTGTTATTTGTCATATGGCTGCTTGCAACAGAATCTGTACACCATATATACCCAGGGCCGCCATCAGGGCATTACTGCCCTTACTGACTTATGGGGCCCGATGACCAGAAGGGGCCCGCATTGGGCCCCCTCTCCTCTGCTCACCGTGCCCGCAGCAGCAGGCTTCTGTGGCTCAGTAACTGCCCTTGCGTCCTCAGACGTACGGGCAGTTAAAATTTGTTGTCGTGCGGAGGATTCCCGCAAGGCAACAGTTAACAGCCCCCAGCCAATCATAGGCCGGCAGCTGACGTCAGCGGGCACGTTGCTGGCATATGACGTCATTGTCATATGCCGGAACAACTCTGCGATCTTCAGATGAGTCGGGTGGAGGACATCGCTGGAGCTCGGCTAGGTAAGGAGAAACTTTTTTATTTTTTTGTAAAGCCGCTGTATAGGGGAGCATGATACCCCTATGAGGGGAGCATTATACCCCTATTGAGGGAGCATTATACTCCTATGGGGGAGCATGAGACCCCTATGGGGTGCATTATATTATGGGGGAGCATTATACCCCTATTGAGGGAGCATTATACCCCTATGAGGGAGAATGATACCCCTATGGGGTGCATTATATTATGGGGGAGCATTATACCCCTATTGAGGTAGCATACCCCTATGGGGGAGCATGATACCTCTAAGGGGTGCATTATATTATGGGGAGCATTATACCCTTATGGGGTGCATTATGTTATGGGGATGTTGCAGGCAGCAGGTTCACACTCAGCACATGTGACAGATGTGACAGAGTCTGGAGATGCCATGGAGAGTGATCTGCTGCCTGCAACATCCTTCAGCTTGACCAGTTTGGCAGTGAGTCAGTAATGGTTTGGGGTGGCATTTCTTTGGAGGGCTACACAGCCCTCCATGTGCTCGACAGAGGGAGCCTGACTACCATTAGGTACCGAGATGAGATCCTCAGACTCCTTGTGAGACCATATGCTGGTGCGGTTGGCCCTGGGTTCCTCCTAATGCAGGACAATGCCAGACCTCATGTGGCTGGAGTGTGACAGCAGTTCCTGCAAGATGAAGGCATTGAAGTTATGGACTGGCCTGCTCATTTCCCAGACCTGAATCCGATTGAGCACATCTGGAACAGCATGTCTCGCTCCATCCACCAACGTCACGTTGCACCACAGACTGTCCAGGAGTTGACGGATGCTTTAGTCGAGGTCTGGGAGGAGATCCCTCAGGTGAACATCCGCAACCTCATCAGGAGCATGCCCAGGCATGGTAGGGAGGTCATACAGGCACATGGAGGACACACACAATACTGAGCATCAGTTTGACTTGTTTCCACTTTAATTTTGTCTTGTTTTGATTTTCATTTCAACTTGTTTCCACTTTCATTTTGAGGGTCTCTCCAAATCCAGGCCTCCATTGGTTCAAAAATTTGATTTCCATTGATGATTTTTGTGTGATTATGTTGACAGCACATTCAACTTTGTACACAACAAAGTATTCAATGAGAATATTTCATTCATTTAGATCTAGGATGTGTTATTTGAGTGTTCCCTTTATTTTTTTGAGCAGTATACTTAGGGAAATCCTGTGTCTTTAATGCTGTTTCTGCTCTGGATTCATTACTGCTGTTTACATGCTGTATTTTTCTCTTGAATTTATTCACACGTTTGCCTTTAACATACTCTAGTGTCAGCTCATTATCTGGTCGTGCATCTAGTGCAGTCATGAGTGTGTCATAACTCTCTGGCAGAACACTTAATAGAAGTGCAACAACATACAAATCTTTAATTTCTTCTCCAATACCCCTGAGACGTTCCACAATCTCTAGGGTGTTTCTTATATAGTCCTGCATATTCTGTCCATCACCTGGCTTAGACTGATACAGCTTTCTCATGAGATAAAGCTTATTGCTGAGATTTGATCTTTCATGCACTTTCTGTAACTCATCCCACTTCTCCTTTGCATTTGCACACTTGCATATATGCACAATCTGATTATCATTTGCACTGAGGGAGATCGTGCTTTGTGCTTTCTGATCCTTCTCTAGCCAATCATCTGGTAATGGATGAGGCACTTGTTCCTGAGTACAGTATATTTCCATGTACCTTCTCTTGTGAGCAGTATCTTAACCTTGAATTTCCAGGACTGGTAGTTCTGGTTAGTGAGGCTTGGCACTGAGAACTTGACAGGATTGTTGCTAGTGGACATCTTCTCTGTTGCTCTGTGCTGCTTTTGCTCTGGGCTTCTGTTGCTGTGTTACTCTAAGATTCTGTGTCACTCTGGGCCCATAACCTGTTGGCAGCAGATTATTCAGGATACTCTCCAAGCGTGTGACAATAGAGCTTCTTTATTCAGGAACAATCAGGAACAATATATAAAAAGCTTAATAGATCAGGAATAAATCATTTGTGTGTCTCTATCTGTGCAGCATCTACAGCAGGCTGCTTCTCTCATATACAATGTGGTGTAGTGACTCATGCTGCAGCTAGGGGGTGCTGTATATGCTCCTCAAGTTATGAATGGAGGCGTGATATGGATGGGAAAACAGTCCCTGGCATTGTTGTGAATGGCAGGTATGTGTCGAAGAGCTCTTCTGCGCTGTAAGCCAGGAATGTGGTTCTGGGACTGGTAGTCCTACAAGAGTTCTGTTTATTTTCTAGGGTGGCTTACAGGGTTAGCTTGTGAGCTGGGTGGGACTGGCTAACCACACATACACCACCCACTGGTGGTTGTGAGTTTTTGGAGGACCTGTGATGAGGTCATGTGCATGTGACCAAACCATGTGCTCCATACCTTAGCTGGGGGAGTAGCTACAGGTATGTAAAGAAGTGTTTGGCATATGGTGAGAAAGTAGTCTGTCTGAGACCGTGAGGAGTTTCTGAGGGTCTGTAATGTAAGGTCCTGGAAGGCCTATGTGTTGGAAGGTCCTAACTTCCTGAAGAGCACATGGTGAGGCCGTGAACCTGAAAGGCCTGTGTGTTGGAAGGTCCCAGGTGGGGATTGGATTCCTGAATAGCACATGAAGAGGCCGTGGATGTGCAGAGTCGGTGACGGCACTGTGTTGGGGAAGCTACCGTCCTTCTGAGGGTCTGGAACTGTCGAGTGGCCTGGTGAGCAAGGCATTTTCCGGGATGGTGCTCCCAGTTAGGCAGCTTCCCTGGGAACCAGGACTGACAAGGAGTCAGTGTGTGGAGCAGGAGCTTCTGTAAGGTAACTCCAGACAAAGGGGGTTATGGGCAGACAAGTATATGCCTTTGGAACAAACTGTTGGTGCTTGTCATGTTCCGTGGACATTGATGAACTGTTCGGCATACGGTCACCCATGGTAACTGCACGAAGTGAGAAGTCCGGGCGTGTTTAGCAACTGAGTTGAAGCTTTATATGATGTGATGTTAACAAACTGTTCATAGTGCGGTTTATGAGTCTTAATAAACCAAAAGGACTGTGGTTTGAACCCTGAGCGTGCTAGTATTTGCCTCTAAGACCAGCTAAGCGAGTGATCCCCGTCCACACAGGCAGTGTGGATCGCCACAATTGGTGTTAGAATGCTGGCAGCGGCCCAGAGAGCACGTGTGCAGGTTTTTTTTTTCTGTGGACCATGAATTTTTTTTTCTTTTTCATCTTGCTGTGGCTCGGCGGGGCTGCAGACATCTGGCTGTTTTTCGGCAGGGTTACAAAGATTTTGCTGTGGATCGGCGGGTTCATGAAGTTGGCGGTGCGGAGCCGTGCAGAGACTTGTGGTAGCGGGAGCTACAGTGACTGTTGCAGCAAGAGGTTCTGCAGCAGCAGCAGCTGCAGTGATAGCCACAGCGGCTTGTGAGCGGCGTCTGAAGGTGCCGTTGGTTTGTGGCTGCAACAGAAGCGGTATCAGTGCCAGCAGGAGCTGGTGGTGTCATAGAAGGACAGTGTGAACCAGGTCACACAAACTCTTAAAGGGCCAGTACAAGCCCGAAGAGACGTAAACTGTACTGTGGGACTGGTGCCTAAGAAAGCCGTCGGGGAGTCCACGGGGTGTATCCCAGAGAGGGGTGGTGCCTGGAAAAGGGGTGGTGTCCCCAAAACGGTGATGGGTGCCAAAAAGGGGGTGAAGTCCCAAAAGGGGGCGGTAACCCGAACAAGGGTGGTTTCTCAAAAAGGGGTGGAAACCGAGAGTGGGGTGGAGTCCCACAAGGGGGCGGTGACCCGAACAGGGGTGGTGGCCCAAAAAGGGGCAGAGCTTGAAAAAGGGGCGGTCGTGAAGGCACCATCGGAGGTTACCAGGGGCAATGGTACTATGTATTTCCAGTCTGCCATTCGAACTACCCTCCCGGCGAGAGGCTACGTTGGTGTGCCCTGCAGATGAACGGTGAGGAGGAGGAGGTATACGGACTGGTCGATTCCAGGAGGTCGGTGACCCTAGTGAGTGGCTGTGCCGATAAATTTATAATATCCAAAAAAAAGATCGAGGTCACCTGTATCCATGGGTGCTCTAGGAAGTATTCAGGGGCCTGGGTGATCCTAGAGACGGTCAGGGACATTAAAGGCCATGAGGTAGCTATAGTTCCGAACTTAGCTTGTCCGGTGGTAATAGGCCGGGACTCTAGGCTGTTCTCAGACTTGTGGGAGGGGGGAGTTCCTCTACAGCCGACGAATGGAAGTCTCGTTACTGTTGATGTGCATTAAGGCAGTTACACCTCCCAAAAGAAATGAGTCAGATGTAGTAGTGACCGGAAAGAAATGTGGGTTTGACCAACTCGGGGACTCAGCAGAGGTGACCAACAGCGTGACCGTTGAAAATGGGGTAATTCCAGGAAAGGGTGTGTGAGGAAGGAACAGCCACCATCTTGGATCTGGCCTGTTCCAGCCGCCATTTTGTCTGTTCCCAGGTGCTATTTTGTCTGAATTCACAGATTGACAGCAGCTAACTGCTCCTACTCCCCATGGCCTTATAGGCATATGGAAGACAATAGGGTTTAGTCTCCACTGTGAATAGCCAGGCCTTTTAGTATGCTAAGTAGGCCAGGCCAAAACAGTACTACAAAGCTGTGGGCTTCAATTAGATAATACCTGCCAGCTAGACACAGAAAACACACCCATTATATTTCCCAGACCCTACAGCACCGTTCTAGGATTATGAATTATGAGCACATCTTTGTAGGACAGACTCATAAGAAATATCTACGTGATCCTGCGGACCTCGGGCATCTCACAGTGCAACTCCCGAGTCGGTGATGGCTCGGGGGCCTGAGATATAGAGATTTGCCATCCACAGAGACCCAATCGGGCCAGGTTTGATCTCCACGCGACAGGCAAAACATACTGCATCCGCTGGTATCTCTCGTGTCCTGATCCGATCGTCCTGGAGAAAGTTAACCCCTTTGTTAGATATTGGGAATAAATTCTGCAGGGAGCTAAGTGTGGAGATTATCAGCCCACCTCTGACACCGAGGGGAGGGACCTAGCAGGTTTAAGAACTGTGAGCGGACGGCAGACTCTCTCTATTCTCACAGAAGCCAAGACGATGAAGATCTAAGAAGGAACAAGGGACAGATCTGCCAAGGGAGCAGCGGCACACGTTTTGGGGGACTGTCCAGCAACTAAGATTCTCACCTGTGGCTCGCAGAACTCCCTGCCTCCACATGCAACCTACAACCTGGTAATATTGACCTCTAGCTAATATCTCTAAGCATTGTACCATTATTGTTGTATTTTACTCTGACTGCAAATCCAATGTAATTCCATTGTATAGCTTACTGTATATTTCTGTAATTATCTAGTGCGCCCTTAAGGCAATTAAACCATAAAATTAATTTTGGGCTGATGCTTTTACTCTGATCACGAATCTTAGAATACCCAGTGGGTAACAGGACATCCTCCCCGGCGGACATTTGCTCTAGGTGCAGTTCCCTTACTGACCTGAGAGACAAAGGGGGCGCCGGAGAGCTGTGCCTGTGTAGTTACGTTACATTGGTGACGTGGAAGGAAGGGGGTTTCCTTCACATTTGGTGGCAGCGGTGGGATCAGAGTAATAGTGAGTGTGGGACCCCTACTTCCAGACACTAAAGACTACCAGCGGTAACTTTCACTGCTGGGATCTTAAGGTCAGCCCAGCACTAGACGGTCAGAGTGTAAATATTATAAGTTGTGTGCAAGGTCGGGGTTGCAGCTGTGTCAGTAACCAAAGGTTCCCAAGATGGCGGAAGGCACCAGGTGTAAGGCAAAGGGGGGGCCAATGCTATGGTCTATGAGGGGTTCGATACCGATGAAGGCGAGGGGGAGCTCAGCGAGGGCTCCCCAAGGAGCCAGATCCCTGTGCTCAGTTCTGCAGTGGACTGTCCACCCCCTGCCCATCCCAGCCTGTCCAGATCGGAGGCCCTTTTCCAAGCGGCTATGGCACAGTTCGAGGCAGGTAATGACGCCGCCCATGACAAACTCCTGGTGGCAGCAGAGAAGGCGGCAGAGCGTAAGCATGCAGAATGTGTGCTGCAAGCTGCGGAGCACCGTGAAGCTGCGGAGCGCCGGCACTGACTGGAGATGGCTCAGCACAGTCCCCCTCAGGATGCTCCAGCCCCACCGGAGACCAAGGCTTCCAAGGTCCGGGCGGAGGACTTTCCCTTGCTTGAAAAGGATGGAGACCTGGATTCCTTTCTGCTGGTCTTTGAGAGAACCTGCTTCCAACACCATCTGGCCCTGGATCAGTGGGCAAGGTACCTGACCCCCCGTTTGAGGGGTAAGTCCCAGGAAGTTTTGGGGGACTTACCTGCCGGGGAGGAGCAGGATTACAACAGCATCAAGCGGGCCCTGATCCAGCACTACAACCTCACCCCGGAGTCGTACTGCAGGAAGTTCAGGAGCCTGCAGCGGGGTTCAAAGGACACCTGGACCAACCACATGCGTGCACTGCTGAGAGCTGCGGAGCACTGGACCTCGGGTCTAGAGCTCATCACCCGCCAGGAGGTCCAGGAACTGTTCGTCACAGAGCAGTTCTTGTGGAACTGCCCAGAGGACCTCCAGCAGTTCCTCCGTGACTGGAAACCAAAGGGGGCTTCTGCTACAACAGCCCTGGCAGACGAGTATGCCAACAACAGGGCGGCCGAGCCGAAGAAGCCTGCCAGCAGCACCTGAAGAGGGGGTAAGCCCAATCCTGCCCCGGCCCCATATCCAGCCCCCAGAGTGCAAGGGGTGTACCCCCTGCTGCCCTCTCCAGGCCAGGAACAGAACCCAGGCATTGTCATCATTGCAACCATCTGGGACAATTTAAGGCTGCGTGTCCCCTGCGCCATAAGGCCCCATCCCTGTCCCAGAAACAGTCCACTGTTTTGTGTGTGGGAGGGGTGGTGGGAGGTCCCTGGAAAATTACCAACCCGTCACCATCGGCCGCTCAGCGGTCATGGGACTGCGGGACACAGGCGCTGAACGAACCCTGGTACATCCTGAGGTGATGTCCCCTCAAGACTTGGTGCCTGGGAAAACCCTTTCCGTCTCCGGAATTGGAGGTGTTGAACTGGCGCTGCCCGTCGCCAAGGTGTATTTGGACTGGGGCGCCGGGAGGGGGATGTAGGAGGTGGGAGTAACGCCAAATATTCCTGCCAATGTGTTGCTTGGGACCGATTTGGGGTGGCTAGTGTCCCAGTATGTGGCCACTGAACCCCCAAGTTCGGCTCTCCAAGAATGTTATGACTCTACTGTGAATGCTAATGTTAATGTATTGAATGTGCCTCCACCAGTGGAGGAGGGAGTGAAACCTGATGGTAAGCCATGCACTAACACTACACACACAGGGCTCACAGTGAGGACAGGTGAGGAGGCTGCAGGGGAGAGCTCAGAGGTGGAGGGAGGGGCTGCTATGGGCAGTATAGGGCCCCTAAGGGAATCCAGCCTGCTGAGTCTAAGGCTTCTGCAGAAAGAGGAACAGGCCATGGGGGGTGGGGGCTTCCCGGGAGAGGAGCCACCAGGTAAGACCCCAGGGCAGGAGTTCCCCACATCCGGGATGTCAGGAGGCCAGGGAAGTCTGCCTGACCCGGCGACTTGGTCAGGGGATGAGGGGAAGCAGGCGCTACCCGTGATCTCAGCGGTCGTGGCCACTGTTTCCAGGAGTGGGAGCGCCGAAGCCCAAGGAGCCTCGCGGAGGTTTCCCCCTGTCCGACCAAGTGGCTGCCGAGTCAAACAGCAGCCAGGAGACAGATCTCGGGGAACTGACAGAGGATGTGGCAGTTTCATCAATTCTTGCCACATCAAGTCAGGGATTTCAGGCAGGGTTGGAAGCTGACGCTAGCCTGAAAATTCTCAAGGAGCAGGCGGCACAGTCTCCCCTGGTGTCCGACCACGAGCGAGTGGTCTGGGACCAGGGACGACTGTACCAGGCAACGGTCCAGCAGGGTTCACCGGAGGCGTGGCCCAGGGACCGACAGTGGTACTCTATCCGTTCAGGGCGAAATTGTTGCGGATCGCACACGAGATTCCCATGGATGGACACCTAGGGATCGCTAAAACCAGGGCCAGGCTAGCTCAGCATTTCTACTGGCCTGGAATGAGGACCGAGGTGACTGCCTACTGCAGTTCGTGTGACACCTGTCAGAGGGTGGGGAAGGCAGGGCGGCGCCCCAAAGCACCACTGGTAACTCTGCCCATCATCGAAGAGCCTTTCTCGAGGGTGGCTGTGGATCTCATTGGACCTCTGTCCACTCCCAGCTGCTCCGGGAAATGCTTCATATCAACGGTAGTGCACTATGCCACCCGGTATCCGGAGGCGGTAGCTTTGTCGCCCATTCGGGCCGACAAAGTGGCCACAGCCTTACTGGATATTTTCTCCAGAGTGGGGTTTCCCCAGGAAATGCTCACCGACCGAGGCACCCAGTTCATGTCGCAGCTGATGAAGTCTCTCTGTAAGCAGGTACAGGTGCAACATCTGGTAGCCAGCCCGTATCACCCACAGACCAATGACCTGTGTGAGCGGTTTAATGGCACCTTAAAGCAGATGCTGAAGATGTTGGTCGGCTCCCACGGGCGAGACTGGGAGCGGTATCTCCCACACCTGCTGTTTGCCTACCGGGAGGTCCCACAGGCCTCAACAGGGTTCTCCCCCTTTGATCTCCTGTACGGGTGATGTGTACGGGGGCCCCTTGGTGAAGGAAGCATGGGAAGGGGATTTGGCCACACCTGGAGTGTCGGTCATTGAGTATGTTGTGCGCTTCTGGGACCAAATGATGGCCTTGACACGGCTGGTGCATGACAATATGGCCCAAGCCCAGGCTGATCAGAAGCGGTGGTATGACCAGAATGCTTGTGAGCGCACCTACCAGGTGGGTCAAAAGGTGTGGGTACTGGTCCCCGTACCTCAAAACAAGCTTCAGGCGGCCTGGGAAGGTCCATACCTCGTGCACGAGCAGCTCAACGCCGTCACCTATCTGGTCACCCTGGACCTTGCCCGTGGAAGGAGGAAGGCCTTCCATGTGAACATGATGAAGGCCCATCATGAGCGGGAGGCTTGTGCACACCCAGTGTGCAACCTTCCCGAGGAAGGAGAGCCAGAAACCCTCCTGGATCTGCTCACCCAAGCCAAGGCACGTTGATCCATCGAGGATGTGGTGGTTGGCCACCAGCTCACGGAGAACCAACGTTCCCAGCTGCGAGTCACCCTACACCCCTTTCGGGAGCTGTTCAGCAGCCTGCCCGGAAGGACTGAGACAGCCGTCCATGACGTGGACACCAGCAATCACCCCCCGATCCGGCGTTCAGCATATCGGGTCTCTCTTGAGGTGCAGCTTCAAATGTGCCAAGAGATAGACGAGATGCTGAAGCTGGGGGTGATCCAAGCATCAAACAGCGCGTGGGCTTCGCCTGTAGTCCTTGTCCCTAAAAAGGACCGAACTGCGCAGTTCTGCATGGACTACCGGGGGCTCAACGCTGTGACGGTCACCGATGCGTACCCAATGCCGCGCATCAATGACCTGCTCGACCAGCTGGCCGGGGCCAGGTACCTGACCATCATGGATCTGAGCAGGGGGTATTGGCAGATTCCCCTGGGGCAAGGGAACGCTCTGCCTTTATCACCCCATTCGGACTGTACGAGTACACGGTGATGCCCTTCGGCATGAAGAATGCCCCTGCCACTTTTCAGCGGATGGTCAACACGCTGCTAGAGGGACTGGAAGGGTATGCGACCGCATACCTGGATGACATTGCCATCTTCAGTCCCACCTGGGAGGATCACCTAGAGCACCTGGCGCAGGTGCTCGGGCGGATCCAGCGAGCAGGCTTGACCATTAAGCTGGAAAAATGCCAGCTGGGTATGAGAGAGGTCCACTACCTGGGACACCGGGTAGGTGGGGGATCTCTGAAGCCAGAGCCCGGGATGGTGGATGCCATCGCATTCTGGCCCACCCCCAGGACCAAGAAGCAGGTGATGTCCTTCTTGGGGACTGCTGGGTACTATAGGAGGTTTGTTCCACACTATAGTGCACTGGCCACGCCCCTGACAGACCTCACCAAGAGAAGGCTGCACGTAGCAGTCGACTGGACAGTCACCTGCGAGACAGCTTTCCAGGCGCTCAAGACCGCCCTTTCTAACTCATGTACTACAGGCAGCCGACTTCACGCGGCAGTTCTTAGTGCAGACCGACGCCAGCGGCTTCAGCCTCGGTGCTGTGCTCAGCCAGGTTGACACTACGGGCCATGAACACCCCGTTTTGTTCCTGAGCTGGAAGCTCCTGCCGAGGGAAGTGGCCTATTCCACGATGAAGAAGGAATGTCTGGCAATTGTGTGGGCCCTGCAGCGTCTGCAGCCATACTTGTACGGATGCCAATTCACCATGTAAACAGACCACAACCCCCTCAGCTGGTTACACACGGTCTCTGGGACGAATGGGAGGTTGCTGCAGCAGTACCATTTCACCATTTGCCACAAAAGAGGCAGGGACCATGGTAACGCTGATGGGTTGTCACGAAAAGGAGAGGGTGTGAAAGGGTGCATGGGGGAACACAGGAATGTGATACCCCTTAGTGCCCTCTAAAGTAGGGAGGTGTGAAGAACGAACAGACACCATCTTGGATATGAGAAAATATATCGTCGCACAACTGTGGTGGTGCACAAGTAGGTGATTAGCCCAATATAGTGAATAGAAAACTTGGCACTCAACTTTGTAATATTGGTATATCCAGTTTTATTGCAGTCACAGTACACGTGGGTACAAGATGGAAACGTTTCGGTCCAACATGGACCTTCATCAATCCGACTGCTGATAGGTAGATTTTTGCTCTTAATGTAAGATATATAGACTGTATGTCTTAGTGGAGAGAATCATAAAGATGGATTTGTCTATAAAGCGGACGAGTTAATATAGGACCTGAAGGTCCAAGGAAAAAAGATTTATGATGCTCCACAAGGATTCCTAGTGTCTTGATTAGATATATGTAGGTAGCGCCGTCCTCTCCAACACTGACGCGGTATCCGCCGCTTGTGACAAGCGGCGGATACCGCGTCAGTGTTGGAGAGGACGGCGCTACCTACATATATCTAATCAAGACACTAGGAATCCTTGTGGAGCATCATAAATCTTTTTTCCTTGGACCTTCAGGTCCTATATTAACTCGTCCGCTTTATAGACAAATCCATCTTTATGATTCTCTCCACTAAGACATACAGTCTATATATCTTACATTAAGAGCAAAAATCTACCTATCAGCAGTCGGATTGATGAAGGTCCATGTTGGACCGAAACGTTTCCATCTTGTACCCACGTGTACTGTGACTGCAATAAAACTGGATATACCAATATTACAAAGTTGAGTGCCAAGTTTTCTATTCACCATCTTGGATATGGACTGTTCCAGCCACCATTTTGTCTGTTCCCAGGTGCTATTTTGTCTGAATTCACAGATTCACAGCAGCTAACTGCTCCTACCCCCCATGGCCTTAGACATATTGAAGACAATAGGGTTTAGTCTTCACTGTGAATAGCCAGGCCTTTTAGTATGCTAAGTATGCCAGGCCAAAGGAGTACTTCAAAGCTATGGGCTTCAATTAGATTATACCTGCCAGCTAGACACAGAAAACACACCCATTGTATTTACCAGACCCTACTGTTATGTTTAGGTAGCTGAAGAGAAAAAGCAAAAACGGCAATACACCAGAGAGGCTGGAACCTATTGGATTGCAGTAACCTGAACTAACCACACAACTAGAGGTAGCCGTGGAGCGTTCCTACGTTGATCCTAGACGCCTCGTCACAGCCTGAGAGATAACTACACCTAAAGGCAGAAAGATGAAAGCTATCTGCCCCGGAGCAGATCCCCAAAGAAAATAGGAAGCCCCCAAACATGTAATGGCGGTTAGACAAGAAGAAGCACGGACACAGACAGAAAATAGAATGAGCAAACGCTGGGGCCCAATCTGTCTAGACAGAAAAGTACAGGAAAGAATTCTGACGGCAATCCAACAAAAATCCCTAAAAAATACCAACTCTTCTGATTGCAAAAACACCTGAGATCACACGATCTCCACCACCTAAATCAGATCTCTGGTGTAATAAAACTAGGCCGCAGCCACTGAAAAAACAGGAAAAAGAAAATGAACAAATAACAGTGGCTACAGATAAACTGAGAGGAGCACAGGCCCCAGGAGGGGACCCGGCTGACCTCCACAAAAGTGCAGAAAATTATGCTAAAAGCAAGCACAAAAAGAAAAGCAGAAAATATCTTATCTGAAAGCAGATGAATGCAAGACTCCAGCAAACTTCCAAATGAACCAGGAACCACAATTGAGACAAGAACAATTCATCACCGGCGACCATCATGGGAGGGAACCTCCCTTATATCAGTCCAGTCCGTGATCCCAGATTGCCATTCCTCGCTGTAAGGTTCAGTACTGTCTGTAACCACCAGAGGGAGCCTCTGCTCAGAAACCATCTCTAGCACATTCATAACACCCTACTGCTCCATTCTAGGATTATGAATTATGAGCACATCTTTGTAGGTACAGACTCATAAGAAATATCTACGTGATCCTGTGGACCTCGGGCATCTAACAGAGACCCAATCGGGCCAGGTTTGATCTCCATGCGACAGGCAAAATATACTGAATCCACTGGTACCTCTTGTGTCCTGATCCGATTGTATTGGAGAAAGTTAACCCCTTTGTTAGATATTGGGAATAAATTCTGCAGGGAGCTAAGGGTGGAGATTATCAGCCCACCCTCTGACACCGAGGGGAGGGACCTAGCAGGTTTAAGAACTGTGAGCGGACGGCAGACTCTCTATTCTCACAGAAGCCAAGACAATGAAGATCTAAGAAGGAACAAGGGACAGATCTGCCAAGGGAGCAGCGGCACACGTTTTGGGGGACTGTCCAGCAACTAAGATTTTCACCTGTGGATCACAGAGCTCCCTGCCTCCACATGCAACGTACAACCTGGTATTATTGACCTCTAGCTAATAACTCTAAGCCTTGTACCATAATTGTTGTATTTTACTCTGACTGCAAATCCAACGTAATTCCGTTGTATAGCTTACTGTACATTTCTGTAACTATATATTGCGCACTTAAGGCAATTAAACCATAAAATTAATTTTGGGCTGATGCTTTTACTCTGATCACAAATCTTAGAATACCCAGTGGGTAACAGGACATCCTCCCCGGCGGCCATTTGCTCTAGGTGCAGTTCCTTTACTGACCTGAGAGACAAAGGGGGCGCCGGAGAGCTGTACCTGTGTAGTTACATCACATTGATGACGTGGAATGAAGGGGGTTTCCTTCACAGGGTGCGTCTGCCCAATTTACTGACCTGAGGTCTACTGAAGAGTATGATAGTATGAATGGTGCTGATGGGGTAGTTGAACAGAGTGGAGCTGACTCGCCGGAGGAGAATATCTTGAGGGTTCACCATACTGGGTGATGTGACCCAGACTCTGGGGATGACTGTGACTCTAAGGAAGAAAGGGAGTACAGTGAGGAAGGACCCCGCAAAGAGGTTGAACAAATTGCACCCTGTGAAGACATGAGTAAAGGAAAATCAGTAATGTGTGCTGTTATTCAGGATGTGAGTACTCTTCCAGATACTGAAGAGATTGAAAAGGAAGGGGTTGTGTCATCGCCAGTAGCGACTGCTGGGGTTGAATACGATGTTGTGCTGTCAGAAGCACTTACACAGTGGAACGACAGTGCTCCTCAAAGTGAAGGCTCCAGGAAACCTGTTGCTGAAGAGATGGAGGTTTAGGAGCTTGATGAAGTTACAAAGAGGCGCGAGGTACCTGAGGGTGACCGGGCAAAGCCTCAAGAAAGGTTGAAGGGGTTCCAAGACCTCGTTAAAGAGTTATCTCGTGAGAAGCAAAAGTCTGCTGATTTTCAGGCCGAACTAAAGACCATTAAAGAGCAGATCGAACAAGAAAAGGCCCTGAGACAAACTGCTGAGCATAGAGTAGATGAGCTGGAGAGGGAAGTCTCTGAGCTCAGAGGTCACCAGTCAATGTGGCAAAGTGTGAATAAGACCTTAAGAGAGGACGCGGAGGTGCTCAGAGAAGCAGTAAGAGGTCTGCAGGAGGAGAAGTTGGTGGTTGAAGACTTACGGCGGTCGTGACCGAGTGATAACAAGGCGGAAGTGCCAGTGCCCATCTTGGCAAGGGGTCTTGCAGAATGTAAGTCTCAGGAAGATTGTGAGCTAAGAGCTGAACAAGACAGTCATCCGGTCGTGGCAGATGTCTTGAAGGAAGTGTCCGAGGTAACCCAGGAAGAGGATGAGGCTTCACTCTTTAAGTGTGTGATGGAGGTACCCGAAGACATGCGAGAAGCTTGTGCTAGTGAGGGTGTGCATGAGGCCTCTAAAAAGGCAGTAAAAGCCTATAGAGTGAACTGGGCTCCAGAGACGAACCAGCAGGTGATATTGGCGGATAGGGAAGTCACAGAGAAGTGGGTGGCCGTCCTGAAAGAGATGCATCTACAATGTCTCCGCACGAAACAGATGATCATGATGGGTAATATGAAAGCCGCTCGACGCCTGGAGTTGGCGAGGGAAGCGCAAAGTCGGCTGGACTTTGTAGAAGACATAATTCTGGTACCCAGAAATCTGGTGGGGAAAATCATTGGAAGAGTTGGAAAAGTGATGCAGGAGATGGTGAATAGATCCGGAGTGAAGAGAGTGAGGATTCCAGCTGATGGCGAGATCAAGGTGGCTGGTGAAGAAGAGATGGTTCCATTCGTTGTTGTTGGCTCAGTGGAGAGCCTGAAGAACATCCGAATGCTCCTGGAATATCGAGTGACGTATCTACGAGAGGTAGAGCAACTGGTCTGGGAAAGAAAGCATAGTAAGAAACAGCTACAGGAATTGGAACGAAGAGGGCGACTGCTTCCAGCCCGAGATGTGGAGAGACGAGAGGCTTCTCTGGGGACTGGCAGTACATGGTCTGAAACAATGAGGGTTAGAGGAGATGACACCTCTGTTAGCTCAGGGCTGAGTGACCTAAGTGGGAGACCTTGTAGCGGATGAAAGGACAGAGGGTCAGACTCAGATCAACCTGTAGACTCGACTGGACGATGGACTCATGACTGCAACAACCGTAGAAGGCGGCCATGGAAAGAAAGGTCGTGTGAAGGGGCTCACATGGAAAGTGGGCCGATTAAAAAGGGTCTAGTGACACAAACGGAAAGACAAGGCTGACATACAGAGAAGGCCTAACAAAGAGGTGATGTTGCATGATGCCCAAAATCGACCGAGACGGTCCCCTCGACTTGTAGGGCAAGGTGACATGGGTGCCCTGTCTCGGGGCCCTCGGTTTGGAATAAGTGTTAAACCGAACAAGTTTGAACAGAGGGGGAAGGTATGTGGGGTAGTGACTCATGCTGCAGCTAGGGGGCGCTGTATATGCTCCTCAAGATATGCATGGAGGTGTGATATGGATGGGAAAACAGTCCCTGGCATTGTTGTGAATGGCAGGTATGTGTCGCAGAGCTCCTCTGCGCTGTAAGCCAGGAATGTGGTTCTGGGACTTGTAGTCCTGCAAGAGTTCTGTTTATTTTCTAGGGTGGCTTACAGGGTTAGCTTGTGAGCTGGGTGGGACTGGCTAACCACACATATACCGCCCACTGGTGGTTGTGAGTTTTTGGAGGACCTGTGATGAGGTCATGTGCATGTGAGCAAACCATGTGCTCCATACCTTAGCTGGGGGAGTGGCTACAGGTATGTAAGGAAGTGTTTGGCACATGGTGAGAGAGTAGTCTGTCTGAGACCATGAGGAGTTTCTGAGGGTCTGTGATGTAAGGTCCTGGAAGGCCTATGTGTTGGAAGGTCCTAACTTCCTAAAGATCACATGGTGAGGCCGTGGACCTGAAAGGCCTGTGTGTTGGAAGGTCCCAGGTGGGTAACTCCAGACAAAGGGGGTTATGGGCAGACAAGTATATGCCTTTGGAACAAACTGTTGGTGCTTGTCATGTTCCGTGGACATTGATGAACTGTTCGGCATATGGCCACCCATGGTAACTGCACGAAGTGAGAAGTCCGGCGTGTTTAGCAACTGAGTTGAAGCTATATATGGTGTGATGTTAATGAACTGTTCATAGTGCGGTTTATGAGTCTAAATAAACCAAAAGGACTGTGGTTTGAACCCTGAGCGTGCTAGTATTTGCCTCTAAGACCAGCTAAGCGAGTGATCCCCGTCCACACAGGCAGTGTGGATCGCCACAACAGACACAGGAAAAATAGGAAATACGGTCACATGTTCTTCCTGTGTGAGCCTCTGGGAGTCTCTTCTTTTTTGTTCTAACTTTATAAACAGCATACAAATTTAGCAACTAAAAACTCATAGACAAGAATGGAGTTGTTGCACCAAACATATTCCAACATGTTGCCTCTGTGTAGCCTGGCACACATGTGCCAATACATGCTGCTATACCTGTGCAGCGACCCCCGAGTTGCCCGGATTTTACCAGTGCTGATTATTCTGTGGCCATCCTGCCGGATCCCTACTACAAGGACAATGTGCCATCCTTACTTCCATCACTTGAGCGTGATCGGAAAATGTGGAAATACTAGTGTATGCTGGTAGATGCACTACTGACAGCGGTGGCTCAGTAGACGCACAAGGCAGAGGAGGAAGCCGCTAACATAGATGGATAACCGGCACCACCTCGGAAGGCAAGGTTAGTATGGCCGAAAAGTGAAAAAACCTTCCTCAGTGGATCTCACAGGATATGTCCATACCTTTGGCAGAATAGAGAAGTATACAACCCACACCAGCCATTGTTATACTCCAGAGTAGTTTGTTCTATTTGCCATTCTCAATGTTTTCGGGCATCTGCAAATTAAAAGAAAACAAAACAAGGCTGTTTTGAAGAGTACACTCATTGAGACTGGTGCAGAGTACCCCACAGAGACAGGTGCAGAGTACCCCTACTGAGGCTGTTTTGCAGAGTACATCCACACAGGCTGTTTTGCAGCGTACACCCACAGAGACTGTTTGTCAGAGTATACACAGAGAACCTAACACTGTCCCTCACTGAAGCTGCATCCTGCCTCTACGGTAGTCACAGCAGAATGGCAGCACCACCCATGACCTGGCGGTTATACAGGCAGGGTTACGTCGTGCGCCGGCCAATCACTGCCATGCATATACTTAGCATGTTTGTGATGGCTGCAGAAGCACCCACAGCCAGAAAAACTTGCTGATTGGCTGCGCTGCAGCCTTTCAATGAGCTTTATTGAGCATCCAAACTCCGAACACTAAAAAGGACTTCTGGGAGAAGTCTGTGTTTGGAGTTCAGCGCCAGATACTAGGTACAAACCCGAAACTTTACAGTTTAAGTTCACTCATCTCTAATTATTATCACTGGCATTATTACAATGACAGGTAACACTTCTGTAAACTGTTGATAACACCGTATCCACTTTTCACAAAAAGGATGTGGCAGCAGCCCCTGTTCCCCCCCATTCACAATGACCTTTGCACACACTCATTTGATGCTTTAATACAAAAGATAGGATCTCCGTCTATTGCTACTAATATACATGTGAATTTCCCAAAAGAACAAGAGTCTAGAATAGTCCCAGTGACTATTGTCAGTGAAAAGATTATGTTTTACTCCTCAGCTACTTTATAAACTTTATGTACATCAACCCTCCGCTCATGTATACATAGCCCCAACTACAGTACATCATTCCTTGGCCCTTCTATATGGAGCTTCCATTTGCAGTTCGTTTCTCAGCCCCTCTATACACAATGTTCATCTGCAGTACACCACTCATTCTTCAACTCCTTTATACACAACCTTCTTCTGCAGTACATTACTCGCTCCTCAGCCCCTCTATACACTGACTTCATCTGTAGTACACCACTCACTCCTCATCCCCTCTATACACTGACTTCATCTGTAGTACACCACTCACTCCTCATCCCCTCTATACACTGACTTCATCTGTAGTGCACCACTCACTCCTCAGCCCCTCTATACACTGACTTCATCTGTAGTACACCTCTCACTCCTCAGCCCCTCTATACACTGACTTCATCTGTAGTGCACCACTCACTCCTCATCCCCTCTATACACTGACGTCATCTGTAGTACACCACTCACTCCTCAACCCCTCTATACACTGACTTCATCTGTAGTACACCACTCACTTCTCAGCCCCTCTATACACAGCCTTAATCTGTAGTACACCACTCACTCCTCAGCCCCTCTATACACTGACTTCATCTGTAGTGCACCACTCACTCCTCAGCCCCTCTATACACTGACTTCATCTGTAGTGCACCACTCACTCCTCAGCCCCTCTATACACTGACTTCATCTGTAGTACACCTCTCACTCCTCAGCCCCTCTATACACTGACTTCATCTGTAGTACACCACTCACTTCTCAGCCCCTCTATACACAGCCTTAATCTGTAGTACACCACTCACTCCTCAGCCCCTCTATACACTGACTTCATCTGTAGTACACCTCTCACTCCTCAGCCCCTCTATACACTGACATCATCTGTAGTACACCACTCACTCCTCAGCCCCTCTATACACTGACTTCATCTGTAGTGCACCACTCACTCCTCAGCCCCTCTATACACTGACTTCATCTGTAGTGCACCACTCACTCTTCAGCCCCTCTATACACTGACTTCATCTGTAGTACACCACTCACTCCTCAGCCCCTCTATACACTGACTTCATCTGTAGTACACCTCTCACTCCTCAGCCCCTCTATACACTGACATCATCTGTAGTACACCACTCACTCCTCAGCCCCTCTATACACAGCCTTAATCTGTAGTACACCACTCACTCCTCAGCCCCGCTATACACTGACTTCATCTGTAGTACACCTCTCACTCCTCAGCCCCTCTATACACTGACTTCATCTGTAGTGCACCACTCACTCCTCAGCCCCTCTATACACTGACTTCATCTATAGTACACCACTCACTTCTCAGCCTCTCTATACACAGCCTTAATCTGTAGTACACCACTCACTGCTCAGCCCCGCTATACACTGACTTCATCTGTAGTACACCTCTCACTCCTCAGCCCCTCTATACACTGACTTCATCTGTAGTACACCACTCACTCCTCAGCCCCTCTATACACTGACGTCATCTGTAGTACACCACTCACTCCTCAGCCCCTCTATACACTGACTTCATCTGTAGTACACCACTCACTCCTCAGCCCCTCTATACACTGACTTCATCTGTAGTGCACCACTCACTCCTCAGCCCCTCTATACACTGACGTCATCTGTAGTACACCACTCACTCCTCAGCCCCTCTATACACTGACTTCATCTGTAGTACACCACTCACTCCTCAGCCCCTCTATACACTGACTTCATCTGTAGTGCACCACTCACTCCTCAGCCCCTCTATACACTGACTTCATCTGTAGTACACCACTCACTTCTCAGCCCCTCTATACACAGCCTTAATCTGTAGTACACCACTCACTGCTCAGCCCCGCTATACACTGACTTCATCTGTAGTACACCTCTCACTCCTCAGCCCCTCTATACACTGACTTCATCTGTAGTACACCACTCACTTCTCAGCCCCTCTATACACAGCCTTAATCTGTAGTACACCACTCACTCCTCAGCCCCTCTATACACTGACTTCATCTGTAGTACACCTCTCACTCCTCAGCCCCTCTATACACTGACATCATCTGTAGTACACCACTCACTCCTCAGCCCCTCTATACACAGCCTTAATCTGTAGTACACCACTCACTCCTCAGCCCCGCTATACACTGACTTCATCTGTAGTACACCTCTCACTCCTCAGCCCCTCTATACACTGACTTCATCTGTAGTGCACCACTCACTCCTCAGCCCCTCTATACACTGACTTCATCTGTAGTGCACCACTCACTCCTCAGCCCCTCTATACACTGACTTCATCTGTAGTGCACCACTCACTCCTCAGCCCCTCTATACACTGACTTCATCTGTAGTACACCACTCACTCCTCAGCCCCTCTATACACTGACTTCATCTGTAGTGCACCACTCACTCCTCAGCCCCTCTATACACTGACTTCATCTGTAGTACACCACTCACTTCTCAGCCCCTCTATACACAGCCTTAATCTGTAGTACACCACTCACTGCTCAGCCCCGCTATACACTGACTTCATCTGTAGTACACCTCTCACTCCTCAGCCCCTCTATACACTGACTTCATCTTTAGTACACCACTCACTCCTCAGCCCCTCTATACACTGACGTCATCTATAGTACACCACTCACTCCTCAGCCCCTCTATACACTGACTTCATCTGTAGTACACCACTCACTCCTCAGCCCCTCTATACACTGACTTCATCTGTAGTGCACCACTCACTCCTCAGCCCCTCTATACACTGACTTCATCTGTAGTACACCACTCACTTCTCAGCCCTCTATACACAGCCTTAATCTGTAGTGCACCACTCACTGCTCAGCCCCGCTATACACTGACTTCATCTGTAGTACACCTCTCACTCCTCAGCCCCTCTATACACTGACTTCATCTGTAGTACACCACTCACTCCTCAGCCCCTCTATACACTGACGTCATCTGTAGTACACCACTCACTCCTCAGCCCCTCTATACACTGACTTCATCTGTAGTACACCACTCACTCCTCAGCCCCTCTATACACTGACTTCATCTGTAGTACACCACTCACTCCTCAGCCCCGCTATACACTGACTTCATCTGTAGTACACCTCTCACTCCTCAGCCCCTCTATACACTGACTTCATCTGTAGTGCACCACTCACTCCTCAGCCCCTCTATACACTGACTTCATCTGTAGTACACCTCTCACTCCTCAGCCCTCTATATGAGTCGCACTTAGTACCAGGGCAATGGGGTACTCGGAGCCGAGCCCATGGAAATCTATGGGAGTTGTCACTGGTAGCGGTGGCTCGGTCCGTGGCCCTGGGCGCTCATCCAATGGGGAATATTTACAGGGGATATTTAGGATAGATAGTTCGTGACGCCACCTGTGGTATCTGGTTAATTGAACCAGCGCTGCTATAAGGACTTTCACAGGGGATGTTATGGGGCAGCTGGGTGGTAGTCTCCCACAGGTGAGACGGGTCCTGGAAGTCTATGGTGATGATGCAGGGTGTAGTTAATAACTCAGTCGCACACAATGCAGCTTCTTTTCATACCTTTTACTGGTAGAATGGTTCAAGCAGATCCCGGGGAGCTGGTCGGGGTGGAGAATGCACATTCGGGTAACCGCTGAGCAGGTTAGAGGCCTCCTTTACTTCCAGATATATGTGAGTCCAACTTGCGTGAAGCGAAGTTAACTCTGAAACTCCAGCTTTCTCAATAGCTATACTGCCCGGCCAACGTTGTGGTGGAAACTTCTAAGTGGTGAAAACTAAGTCTATATTTGCTGATCAGGCTAGACTCCTGTTTTCCCTGTCTCCGGTTACGTATTGACACTTAGGGCTGCTCTCTGCGACCTGTAGTCCAGATGCCTCCGGTTCTCTTGTTACTATGCTTGAAACTGTAGCAACGCTTCGGACCCCGGTGTCCGGCAATTTAGTGCAGGCAATCCAATACCTAAAGCACTTCTCTATCTTCTCCACTGCGCCCTTCGCCCTGCTTCTGCTCTTTGCATAAGCACTTGTAGCTTTCGATGGAAATAGTCAGCTTTCTCCCGAGCTCGCTGAGCAGCTCTCAGTTCCCTCCTTGCTTCAGCTTCTGCTGAGGTACTGATTAAGGGTAGCTCTGACTAGGCTAGGATGATGCACTTCACCCGTACTAGCCTCCACTTCTTTGTCAGGTGAGCTACGCTAGCTCTGCGAGGATTCAGTCCTCTCTCCTAGTCCAGACTGAACTGGCACTGAACTGCACTGTCTGAAGACAGGAAACTAACTGAACTGATCTGAGCTCTTCTCAGACAGGAAACAGACTGACTCTGCTACGTGTCACCACCTCCTATACCCCTAGTGGGTGTGTCTGAAATTGTAAGTGAAGTGCATGAATAGCAAGCTTTTGTGGTTACCTTCCTGTGCATTCTCCTGGATTTTATGTGTGTGCCTGCGTAGCTGGGCTACACATCCCCCTTGGTAAAACACAGCACTCCCGGGCTGTAAAAGACAAAAAGAACATTTTGTTTTGCATTAACAACAACATTATAACTCTTCCCATCCGGGAGGTGAGGATTTCTTAAACGTTACAATTTGTACAATAGGAAAATACAAAAGTATTAAAATATCAAGATATCAAACGTGTTCATATATACAAGATACTTGTGGAGGACCCGCACCAAAAACCTCCCACGTGGGTCCTGGGTGGGCTGCAGGACTTCTGACTGCAGACCTCACTCTAGGCCACACCATACGGGTTTTTCTTCAGAGGTTGATAGTAGTAGTGGTTTTATGTAAAACCAAGATAATGCACCGAAGCGCAACTATGTACAAGATAAGTTCTTGGGCTGGCACAGTCCACAGCCACGCAGTCCATTGGCATGGAAAAGACACATTTCAAATAATTACATTAATACTTTTTCAAACTTTATACAATTTTTCAGATGCAATAAACCCTGTCTGGGTCTTGCTAACTAGTCTACTAGGACTACTCCTGATAGCGAATAGGTAGTTTACCTTTAGTGATACGTTCTGACCTACGTGGGGTGGCGTCAGGTATGGTAGTCTCTAACCTTTCTGTTCTGCGTAACGGCAAACTATAGACACGACTCCACCTCTCTAGGGACCTGGCAAGCATGCTAGTGACTGGAGGAGGCGGTACTGCTTCACCAGCTTCACCAGAGGACTCCACTTCTTGTGGTGCTGCTTCTTGCGGGTCCGCTGCTTGGGGTTCTGATGGTTGAGGGTCTGCCGGAACAGGTTCTTCTGGAACTGGCTCAACTGGCACAATTGGTATGACAGGTTGTAGAGACTCCTCTTGCGGTTGATAAAACTGCAGCACAGGAATAATTACAGCGTCTCCCAATCTGGGCCAATCCGCAGGTAAATCTCCCAAATCCGTGTGTATGACCGCTTCATCATTTTCTTTCTGAAGGACAACAGGGTTTTCTTCACGGAGCTTTAATGGGCAAGGACACAACTTTAAATGATCTCTGGACACCGTTGCCGTCGTTTTTCCTCCATCCTTACTAATGGTACAGACCTTTCTGTTATCAAAATTGGAATTTTGCACGACGTATGGCTCCTGTTCCCACTGATCATCCAACTTGTGTGTTCTTCTTTTCCTTTTGAGCACCATTTCTCCAGGCATTAAAGGCTTAGCGGGAGCATTTTTGTTATAGTTCTTCTCTTGCTTTTCTCTTACTTTGTTGAGACTGTCTTCTACGCAGGCTTGTACTCTCTTGTACTGTTCCTGTCGAGTTGTGTCCCAATCTTCAGCACTGTCATCAGCCTCTGGTTCTACCACTCCCAGCTCCAAATCCATTGGCAGTCTTCCAGGTCTTGCTCTCATAAGGTAGGCTGGAGTGCAGTTGGTGGAACTTACTGGTATGTGGTTGTACAAGTCAACCAGGTCAGGTAACAAGTCTGGCCACCGATTCCTTTCTTCCAGGGGTACAGTTTTCAGTAAATCCATGACAATGTGATTCATCTTTTCACAAAGGCCATTGGTCTGAGGGTGGTATGGTGTTGTTCTGATCTTTTTGCATCCATACAGTTGACAGAATTTCTGAAACAGTTCAGCTTCAAATGCAGGACCTCGATCAGTCAGTACCTGCTCGGGATATCCGTGTAGTCTGCAGAAACTGGCTTGGAAGGTTCTTGCTGCTGTCTCTGCTGTCATATCTTTGACAGGGGCGACCACCAGAAACCTGGAATAGTGATCCACCATGGTCAGGGCATATGAGTATCCTGACCTGCTTGGGGACAACTTGACGTGATCCAATGCTACGATCTCCAGGGACGAGTCGTCCGGATAGGCTGCAGGGGTGCTCTCTGACTATGATAGTCTTTTCGTCTGAGACCACAGGGTCCACAGTTCCGGCACCACTTCTCGATGGAGCTGCGCATCCCTACCCAGTAGAACCGACACCTCAACAGGGTCTCCAGCTTTTTCCAGCCAAAGTGTCCTGCTTGATCGTGGTAAGCTTCCAACACCATTTGGATGTCTGCTTTGGGGACCACTATCTGCCAAACCATTTCATGGGTCCTTGGGTCGACGTATCTCCTGCACAACTTCTCTCGGTATATGAACAACCGGCTTCTTTCATTCCACAGGAGCTTTGCTGGCATGGATGCATCTTTCTCCAAGGAGGAACCTTCCTGTTTTATCAGCTCCTTAACACGGCTGACCACGGGATCGCTGTCCTGAGTCTCTTTCCAGCTGTGATGAGGTAAAGGGTTCAACATCTCACCACACCGCTTTCTGTAGACTCGTTGCTCTTGGACCATCCCATTTCGGTGGAACGCAGGTAGCTCAATTTCTTCCAGATCGTCTGACTCTTCCTCTGTGTCAGATTCATGCGGCATTCTGGACAAGGCGTCCGCGTTGGCATTTTTACGGCCTGCCTGTACTTGATGGTAAACTGGTAATTTGACAACCGAGCCATCCAACGTTGCTCCATGGCTCCCAGCTTGGCTGTTTCCAGATGCGTCAAGGGGTTATTGTCTGTAAAGGCAGTGAACCTGTTGGAGGCAAGGTAATGTTTAAATCTTTCGGTAATGGCCCAGACCAGCGCCAGGAACTCCAGTTTGAAGCTGCTATAGTTTTCCGGATTCCTCTCAGTTGGCCTGAGTTTTCGGCTGGCATATGCGATGACTTTCTCTTGGCCGTTCTGCTTCTGACTGAGGACCGCTCCTAATCCTTCGTTACTGGCATCTGTGTATAGCAGGAACGGTTGGCTGTAATCTGGGTAGGCTAAGATTTCATCGCCGGTAAGGATCTCTTTCATCTCTTTGAATGCCTCAGCTTGTTCTTTTCCCCAATTGAATGGAAGGTTTCTGCTCTTAAGAGGTTGTCCTACCAGGAGGTCCTGTAAAGGCGCCGCCTTCTTAGTGTAATCTTTTACAAACCTCCTGTAGTAACCTGTTAATCCCAGGAACTGACGCACCTCTTTTAAGTTCTTCGGCTCTGGCCATTTCTGAATAGCTGTGACCTTCTCGGGGTCCGGCGCTACTCCTTCGGAACTGACAATGTGTCCCAAGTACTGTACCTTCCGTTTGAGCAGGTGGCATTTAGAGGGCTTTAGTTTCATCCCAAATTTGGACAATGACTCAAATACCTCCGCCAGGTGCTTCAGATGATCTTCATATGTCTTAGAGTACACAATTACGTCGTCCAAGTACAGCAGCACAGTTTCGAAGTTGAGATGTCCTAGACAGCTCTCCATCACCCTCTGGAATGTTCCTGGGGCACTGCTGAGACCAAACGGCATCCTGTCGAACTCGCAGAGTCCCATTGGGGTGGTGAAAGCAGTTTTCTCCCGGTCCTCCTCAGCCACAGCCACTTGCCAGTACCCACTAGTAAGGTCGAGGGTAGAAAAGTAGTTAGCCGTTTTCAGAGCAGCTAAGGATTCCTCTATACGTGGTAATGGGTATGCATCTTTATGTGTTATACGATTTACTTGCCTATAATCTACACACATTCGCATGCTACCATCCTTTTTCTTCACTAGAACCAGAGGTGCTGCCCAGGGGCTACAACTATCCCTTATCACCCCGGCTTTCTTCATGTCATGCAACATTTCCTTAGCTTTCTGATAGTGGGCTGGAGGTATAGGCCTGTACCGCTCTTTGATGGGAGGATGACTGCCTGTAGGGATATGATGCTGTACTCCCTTAATGGTCCCAAAATCAAGTGGGTGCTTGCTAAATACTTGTGCGTACTCTTGTACCACCCGTAGTACCCCCTGTTTCTGGTGGACGGAAGTGGTGTCTGTCCCAATATGAAGCTGCTGACACCAGTCCGCTACCGGGGTTGCCGGATCATTATCCTCCGCTGATTGGCGGGAGGCTAAGGACTCGGTTGTGAGGATAGAATTATTATCTACGGCATGTAATTTAGCAACTGTAGCATAACGTGGCAAATTTACTTCATCGTCCCCCCAGTTGAGAAGTCATACTGGTACTCTCCCATTTACTACTTCCACTACCCCTCTAGCAATCATGAGTGTAGGTCTGTGTTCTGAGCGATGGGGTTCTACTACTGCTTGGTAGTTCTGTCCCCTCAGACCTATGGCTGCTCTACACCATATTAACATTTCACTCATTGGGGGTATTACAATGGGGTTCGAGTCTGTGACCCGTACATTACCGATTTCACCATCTGTAAGCTTCGCTTGCTGCTGGCACATCAGGGCCCGGATCTCCCTCTGGATCACTCCCTTCTGCTTTGGCTTGGCAACTTCAGCGAGCTGTTGGAGCAAAAACACAACTTCTCCCAGACAGTTACTGATAACGTTAGTACCTAGTATCACATTTAAGGCATTCTCCTCATTTACAGTCTTTACCACTAAAAGTCCCTGATCCTTCAGCTCCACCCTGCCCACTTTTACGTCCACGTTTTTGGCTCCAATTACTTCAACAGGGAGACCATTGGTAGCGTACACTGTCAAGTCAGGGCTCGGGGGCTGGAGACTGTCCATGGACCAAAATTTATTGTAAAGGACGTCAGGTATGATGGTCACCTGAGATCCGTGTCCAGCAGTGCAGGGATTGCAATCCCGTCCAGAATCATGGACAGGTAGGGCCGTCCACCCACGAACCTGCGGTTCCAGTCCAAGGGGCCTGATGAATCTACTCCTGGGTGTTGGCCCTCTGACCCAGGATCGGCTCGTTTTAAAGGACATTGCTGAGCCATATGACCTTTTTGGTTGCAGCGGTAGCAGACGATCTCTCGGCGAGGATGGTGTTGCTCCGGAGTCGCTCCTGGGGGTGGCGTGGTCCTCCTCCGGTTGTGGGCGACGTCCTCCATTTCCTCCGGTTCATCCAAGGGACATCCTCCGGACAGTCGGCTAGTAGGATCTTCCCTCCTTCCTCTCTTCCGCAGTTGCAGGGCCTCCATTACAGTGGCCAAGTTCTTAGTCAGCCGGCGCACTTCTGAGCGCAGACATTCCAACTCACTAGGGGGCGCCACCTGCATTGTAGCTTCTGCCACCTGCGGGGAAAAGGTGGGTACTGCCGGCTTTAGAATGGCTTCACCCGGGTGATACTGATTTGCCACCTCAGGCTTTTCCAGGGGTCGCAGTCCCTATATTGCCATGTCCTTTAGAGCATCAAAAGTGGCATCTGGATGATCCAAGGACCACCAGTTTACAGTCCTCCTTTCCTCTGGAGACCTCAGTCCCCGCACAAATTTGCTCTTTTAACATTTGGCTCTCATCAATGGGACTTGTGGGGTTAGCCTGTTTGAGAGCTCGCAGGGCCCCCTGTAGTCGGCAGGCGTAGTCCCTAATACTGTCACCCGGTCCCTGGAAGCACTGATAAAATGCCATCCGGAGATCCGTTTCTGTGTGGTCCTCGAAGATGGCCTGTAGCTTTAAGAGTATCGCAGGTACCGACTCCTGGTCTGCAATGGGCCAAGTCTCTACTTCTCTCTCAGCCGCACCAGCTAACTGTCCTATTACCACAGCAGCTTTTTGCTTTTCAGTCATTGAGTACATATCTAAAATACTACATATCTTCCGTTTAAATCCTGGCAGGGTGCTTGGCTTGCCGCTGTACTGGGGGAGCCACTTCGCTCCAGGCATGTATGGGAGGGTTAGCGGCATTAGCGGGACCACCGGGCCAGGTGAGGGGCCTGCACCCCCATCCTGCGGTACGACGCCAAGCGGTGGGTTATTGGGGCCACCGGCGGGGGCCGCTCCGTCTGCTGGTTGCTGCGACATATTGATGCCCCCTTGGTTAATCTGAGCCTACCTCTTTCACAGGCTGCAGCGGTGGAGACAGGACCTTTGTCGCTGGCGTTCTGATGATGCCGCGGTATCTTGGGATGCAGTTGGCGATGCGGATTGCAATGCAGTTTGTGATGCAGTTTGTGATGCAGTTTGCGATGCGGATTGCAATGCAGATTGTGATGCAGTTTGCGATGCGGCTTTGCGATGCAGATTGCGATGCAGTGTGTGATGTGGCTCGCGATGCAGATTGCGATGCAGTTTGCGATGCGGCTCGCGATGCAGATTGGGGTGCAGGTTGGGGGCGTGTCCAGGAAATGCGCGTTATTTTAGGTACGCCCCCCTTCTTCACCAGCGCCTGAGGGCGCGAACATGGCGGTAAAATGGCGGAATTTGGCGCCAAACACAGCAAACAGTCTTTTTCACCAAACAGTTCAATATAGGCACACAGGACTCACAATTGCAAGCTTTCGTATCCTGTTCGTGACGCCAAAGATTTGAGTCGCACTTAGTACCAGGGCAATGGGGTACTCGGAGCCGAGCCCATGGAAATCTATGGGAGTTGTCACTGGTAGCGGTGGCTCGGTCCGTGGGGAATATTTACAGGGGATATTTAGGATAGGTAGTTTGTGACGCCACCTGTGGTATCTGGTTAATTGAACCAGCGCTGCTATAAGGACTTTTCACAGGGGATGTTATGGGGGCAGCTGGGTGGTAGTCTCCCACAGGTGAGACGGGTCCCTGGAAGTCTATGGTCATGATGCAGGGTGTAGTTAATAACTCAGTCGCACACAATGCAGCTTCTTTTCATACCTTTTACTGGTAGATGGTTCAAGCAGATCCCGGGGAGCTGGTCGGGGTGGAGAATGCACATTTGGGTAACCGCTGAGCAGGTTAGAGGCCTCCTTTACTTCCAGATATATGTGAGTCCAACTTGCGTGAAGCGAAGTTAACTCTGAAACTCCAGCTTTCTCAATAGCTATACTGCCCGGCCAACGTTGTGGTGGAAACTTCTAAGTGGTGAAAACTAAGTCTATATTTGCTGATCAGGCTAGACTCGTTTTCCCTGTCTCCGGTTACGTATTGACACTTAGGGCTGCTCTCTGCGATCTGTAGTCCAGATGCCTCCGGTTCTCTTGTTACTATGCTTGAAACTGTAGCAACGCTTCGGACCCCGGTGTCCGGCAATTTAGTGCAGGCAATCCAATACCTAAAGCACTTCTCTATCTTCTCCACTGCGCCCTTCGCCCTGCTTCTGCTCTTTGCATAAGCACTTGTAGCTTTCAATGGAAATAGTCAGCTTTCTCCTGAGCTCGCTGAGCAGCTCTCAGTTCCCTCCTTGCTTCAGCTTCTGCTGAGGTACTGATTAAGGGTAGCTCTGACTAGGCTAGGATGATGCACTTCACCCGTACTAGCCTCCACTTCTTTGTCAGGTGAGCTACGCTAGCTCTGCGAGGATTCAGTCCTCTCTCCTAGTCCAGACTGAACTGGCACTGAACTGCACTGTCTGAAGACAGGAAACTAACTGAACTGATCTGAGCTCTTCTCAGACAGGAAACAGACTGACTCTGCTACGTGTCACCACCTCCTATACCCCTAGTGGGTGTGTGTCGACCCGCCACCACAATTGTGGGTTACCAGGGCAATGGGGTACTCAGAGCCGAGCCCGTAGAAGTCTATGGGGATTGTCACAGGTAGCTGTGGTCGGTCTGTGGCCCTGGCGGTCTGGCGTATGTTGGGGATATATTTACAGGGGATAGATTTATATACAGTTCGTGACGCCACCTGTAGTATTCTGGTAATTTGTACCAGCGCTGCTGTAGATCTCTGAGGGGATGGTGATGCAGCTAGATGTCGGGTCCCTACAGGTGGGACTCTTCCCTCAGGTCGGTAGTTAGGTAGGGATTGTGCAGGCATGCAATAATAACTCAGTCTCACACGGTCAGCGTCTTTCCATACCTTTACTTGCAAGATGATAAGGCAGGTCCCAGGGAGGCTGATGGGGTTGATGGAGGATGAGCTTTGAGGCAACAGCTAAGCAAGTTAGGGCCTCCTTTACTGTCCAATGAAGATGAGTACGACCAGCCTGAAGCGTAGTCCCCTCTATGATTCCAGCTTTCCAAAGCTGTTCTGCCCAGTCAGATTTGTGGTGAAGCCTTCCTGCGAGAGAGCTGAATTCTTATCTTGTCGTGCACTGACTCAAAGTCTTCACTCCCCTGACCCCAGTTACGTACTGACTATAAGGGGCTTGTTTGCCGCGACCTAGGGTCCGGTAAATCTCTGGTTTTCTCTTCACTATGCTGTAGCTAATAGTGATCCTTCGGTCCCCAGTGACCGGCTGCAATGTGCAGGACTTTTCCAAGTCAAAAGCACTTTTCCAATTATCTTCCTTCCACTTTGCCCTTCGATTTGCTCGACTCTTAATAGTTAGCTCAGTCTTTCTTCCAGTGGGGCACAGCTCTGACTAGGCTAAGGTGAATTAGACCACCTGCACCAGCCTCCACTTTCTAAACTGATGACAGGCTCAAACTGGACACGTCTACTCTGTCCAAGGACAGGAAACTGACTGACTAGAAATCACTCCCTTCCACACCCCTGCTGGGTGTGTCAGAAGTGTACGTGATGTCATGAAGAGACCTTAACTGTTACCTCTCCACTCATCCTCCTGGTATTGTGTACCAGGGCTACACATTCCCCCATGGTAAACGACAGCACTCCCGGGCTGTAAAATATAAAGAGACATTTTTGTTTATGCAAGAAAACATTAACAATAACATTAATTCGTCCCATCCGGGAGGTGAGGATATCTTGAACGTTGCAAACATTATAGAAAATACAAATATTAAATAGCATTCAATAAATATACAATATTCTTGTGAAGGACCCGCACCAAACCTTCAACGTAGGTCCTGGGTGGGCTGCAGGACATCCAAATGCAGACCTCACTCAGTGCCACACCACACGGGTTTTTTGGTTCAGAGGTAAGTCAAGGTTTCATGTGAAACCATTAAAAAGGCACTTTAGTGCAACTATTTACAGGATACAGTTTTTGGGCTGGCTCAGTCCTCAGCCTCTGAGTCCATTGTTAAACGAAGACATAATAGGGAAAAACACATTTATATATATAGACTTTTTACAATGTTCACATAAACTACTGCTGATATTTAATGGGTAATTTCCCTTTTGTGATTCTCTCTGATCTACGTGGTGTAGTTTCAGGTATATCAAGTTGCAATCTGTTTGCACTGCGTAAACGGCAAACTATAGAACTGCCTTAATCTTTCTATGGATCTGGCAAGCGTACTGATGGCTGGGCGATGTGAGTCAGCTTCACCAGGGGATCCCATAGTATGGGGCGCTGCTTCAGATGACCATCTTGAGGTTCCATAGGTTGAGGTGTTGCTGGGATGGGTAACTCCTGAGCGGGCTCAACTGGCACCACAGGCACAACTGGAGGTAGAACTTCCTCTTGTGGCTGATAAAACTGCAACACTGGAATTATCACAGCATCTCCCAGTCTAGGCCAATCCGCAGGAAAATCTCCCAGATCGGTGTGTATGACCTCTTCCTTTCTTTCTCCTTGATTGAGGACAGGGTTCTTTTCACAACGCTTTAAGTGTTCTGGACACAATTTCAAATGATCTCTGGACACAGTGATTGTTGTTCTTCCTCCGTCCTTACTGACGACACAAACTTTTCTGTTGTCGTACTTAGAATCTTGTATGACGTAGGTTCTTGCTCCCACTGATTATCCAGTTTGTGCATTTTCCTTTTTCTTTTAATACTACCTCTCCAGGCATCAAAGGCTTGGCAGGAGCATTTCGGTTGTAAACATCTTCCTGTTTCTCCCGTGCCTTGTTAAGACTTTCCTCTACACAGATTTGTACTCTTCTGTATTGCTCTTGCCGATTGACGTCCCAGTTTTCAACAGCGCGTCTGCCTCCGGTTCTACCACTCCAAATTCTAAATCCATTGGTAGTTTTCCAGGCCTTGCTCTCATAAGATAGGCTGGAGTGCAGTTAGTTGAGCTTACAGGTATATGATTATACAAATCAACCAATCAGGTAGTAAATCCGGCCATCGATTCCTGTCTTCCAACGGTATGGATCTCAACAAGTCAAGGACAATATGGTTCATCTTTTCACAAAGACCGTTGGTTTGAGGGTGGTATGGTGTCGTTCTTATTTTCTTGCAACCCGTACATGTGACAGAATTCCTTGAATAAATCAGCTTCGAAAGCAGGTCCCTGATGGGTTAAGACTTGCTCCGGATACCCATGCGGTCTGCAGAAACTTGCTTGAAAGGTCTTCGCTGCCGTCACTGCGGTCCTGGTCCTTAACTGGAACAACCACCAGAAATCTGGAGTAATGGTCCACCATAGTCAAGGCGTATGAGTATCCAGATCTACTTGGCGACAATTTGACATGGTCCAGGGCCACAATCTCCAGGGGACGAGTCGTCCGGATAGGTTGCAGGGGTGCCTTCTGACTACCGTAGTCCTTTCTTCTGAGACCACAGGGTCCACAGTTCCGACACCACCTTCGATGGAGCTGCGCATCCCTACCCAGTAGAACCGGCATCTCAACAGGGTCTCCAGCTTCCTCCAGCCAAAGTGTCCTGCTTGATCGTGGTACGCTTCCAACACCATTGGGACGCCCTGCCTTGGGGACCACTATTTGCCAGACCATTTCATGGGTTCTGGGGTTGACGTATCTCCTGCACAACTTCTCTCGGTATAGGAACAACCTGCTTTTCTCGTTCCACAGGAGCTTGGCTGACATAGGTGCATCCTTTTCCAAGGAGGAACCTTCCTGTTTTAAACAACTCCTTGATGCGGCTGACCACTGGATCACTGTCCGAGTCTCTTTCCAGCTGTGATGGGGTAAAGGATTTAATGTTGCACCATACTGCTTTTGTGACTCGATGCTCGTGGACTACCCCATTTCGATGGAACGCGGGTAGCTCAATTTCTTCCGGGTCGTCCGATTCTTCTTCCGTGTCAGAGTCATGCGGCATTCGGGACAACGCATCAGCATTAGCATTCTTTCGACCTGCCCGGTACTTGATAGTAAACTGATAATTGGACAACCGAGCCATCCAAACGCTGCTCCATGGCGCCCAGCTTGGCGGTTTCCAGGTGCGTTAACGGGTTGTTGTCTGTAAACGCAGTGAACTTATTGGAGGCCAGATAGTGCTTAATCTTTCAGTGATGGCCCAGACCAGCGCCAGAAACTCCAGCTTGAAGCTGCTATAATTTTCCGGATTCCTTTCAGTTGGCCTGAGTTTTCTGCTAGCATATGCGATGACTTTTTTCCTGTCCATTCTGCTTCTGACTGAGAAGGCTCCCAACCTTCATTACTGGGTCGGTGTACAACAGGAACGGTTGGCTGTAATCAGGATAGGTTAAGATTTCATCACCTGTAGGTTCTCTTTCATCTTTTGGAATGCTTCAGCCTGTTCTTTACCCAATTAAAAGGGGAGGGTTTCTGCTCTTTAAAGATTGTCCTACCAGGAGGTCCTGTAAAGGAGCTGCCTTCTTCGTGTAATCTTTCACGAATCTCCTGTAGTAACCCGTTAGTCCCAGGAACTGTCGCACTTCCTTAAGGTTCTTCGGCTCCGGCCACTTCGGATGGCAGTGACTTTCTCTGGGTCCGGCGCTACTCCTTCCGAACTGACGATGTGCCCAAGTATTGTACCTTCTGTTTGAGTAGATGGCATTTTGAGGGTTTCAACTCATCCCGTACCTGGACAGGGACTCGAATACTTCTGCCAGGTGTTTCAGATGGTCCTCATATGTCTTGGAATACACGATGACGTCGTCTAGGTATAGCAGCACGGTTTCAAAATTGAGATGTCCCAGACAGTTTTCCATCACTCTCTGAAATGTTCCTGGGGCACTACTGAGCCCAAACGGCATTCTGTCGAACTCACAGAGCCCCTTTGGGGGTGGTGAAAGCCGTTTTCTCACGATCCTCCTCAGCCACAGCCACTTGCCAGTAACCACTAGTCAGATCGAGGGTAGAAAAGTAGTTAGCCGTTTTCAGAGCAGCTAATGATTCCTCTTAACGTGGTAACGGGTATGCATCCTTGTGTGTTATGCGGTTCACCTGCTGTAATCCCCCACACATTCTCATACTACCATCTTTTTTTTAACCAGAACGAGGGGTGCCCCAAGGGCTACAACTATCCCTTATCACCCAGCTTTCTTTATCATGCAACATTTCTTTAGCCTTCTGATAATGAGCTGGAGGTATGGGGCCTATACCGCTCTTTGATGGGAGGATGACTGCCTGTAGGGATATGATGTTGTACTCCCTTAATTATCCCAAAATCAAGTGGGTTCTTGCTAAACACTTGGGCGTACTCTTTGCACCACCCGTAATACCCCTTGCTTCTGGTGAGCGGGAGTGGTGTCCGTCCCAACATGGAGTTGCTGAACCATTCCGCCACCTGAGTTTTCTGGGTCATTATCCTCCGCTATTTGACAGGAGTCTAAGGACTCAGCCGGGAGAATAGAATTTATTGTCGACAGCATGTAGTTTAGCAATGGTTTTCATAACGGGGTAAGTTTTCCTCATCATCTCCCCAATTGAGAAGCCGTACGGTACTCTTCCATTCACCACTTCTACTACTCCTCTAGCAGTCATAAGTGTAGGTCTATGTTCTGAATGGTGGGGTTCTACTACAGCTTGGTAATTCTGTCCTCTCAGACCTATGGCTGCCCTGCACCAAAAGATCATTTCACTCTTGGGGGTATCACAATAGGATCCGAGTCAGTGACCCGTACATTACCAATTTCGCGTCGGTAAGCTTCGCTTGCTGCTGACACACCAGGGCCGGATCTCTCTTTGGATTACCCTCTCTGCCGTGGTCGGGCAATCTCAGCGAGCTGTTGGAGCAAGAACACAACTTCTCCCAAACAAAAACCGATAATGTTAGTACCCAAAATGATTTTAAACCGTTCTCCTCTTTTACAGTCTTTACTACCAGAAGCCCTTGGTCTTTCAACTCCTCTCTGCCCACCTTTACATTACGCATTTGTTCCGAGTACTTCTACAGGAAGACCATTAGAAGCTTACACAGTAAAGTCAGGCTCGGGGTTTAAGACTGTCCATTGACCAGTACTTGGTATATAGAGCATCAGGTATTAGGGTCACCTGGGACCCAGTGTCTAACAATGCTGGAACAGCAATACCATCTAGAATAATAGACAGGTAGGGTCGCCCGCCCACATACCTGCGGTTCCGTCTAGGGGGCCTGACGGGTATTCTCCTGGGTGTTGGCCCTTGGACCCAGGTCTGCCCGTTTAAAGGACACTGTGTAGACAGATGACCTTTCCGGTTGCAGCGATAACAGATGATCTCTCGACGAGAAGGGTGTTGATCAGAGGTTGCTCCTGGGGGTGGCGTTGTTCCTCCCCGGGGGGCGACGTCTTCTTTCTTCTCCGGTGCATCCACGGACGTCTTCTGGGCAGTCAGCTAACAAGATCTTCCCTTCCTCCTCTTTCCGCAGCTGCAGGGCAATCATTACAGCAGCCAGATTTTTAGTCAGCTGGCGCACCTCTGAGCGCAGACAGTCCAATTCACTAGGAGGTGTCACCTGCGTTTTGGTTTTCTGCCACTAGCGGGAACAGGGGGTTTTCTGCCGGTTCCAGAGTGACTTCACCCTGATAATGTTGGGTGGCCACCTCAGGTTTGCCCAGGGGGCCCCAGCCCTTTTATTGCCATGTCCTTTAGGGCATCAAGGTAGCATCCGGATGATCTAAGGACCACCAATTTACAGTTCTGCGTTTCCTCTGGGGATCTCAATCCCTGTATAAATTGTTCTTTCAGCATTCTATTCTCGTCGATAGCATTTAAATGGTTAATTTGCTTGAGGGCTCTCAGGGCTCCTGTAGTCGGCAAGCATAGTCCCGGATGCTGTCACCTGGCTGTTGTGAGCAGTGATAGAAGGCCATCCGGATCCGTTTCTGTGCGGTCTTCAAATATGGCATGCAGCTTCAGGAAGATCGCAGGTACCGACTCCTGATCAACGGTATCCCAAGTCTCCACTTCCCTTCAGCAGCGCCAGTTTGCCCCTTTTGCAC